>JAYESA010000004.1:245643321-245850821 GCA_036927795.1 Iris macrosiphon | reverse complement strand
GGTATTCAAGGAGGATTCCATAGACTACATAGTCGATGAAGGGGAGCTTCCAGTCTTGGATGCCGGCGTCCACCTCCGCTGAGTAGCTCAGGCATATGCATAGGTTGTTTTTCGGGCATACTAGCTCTTGGCTGACCACGCTGATCAACTGGTGAGTATTGGCAGGGACGGCTAAGGAGGCAGCTAGACCGGCAAGGACGTCAGCCTTGATGTTTTATAGTTGAGGGCCGTGCTTTATGAAGAACCCCCTGAAGGTGGAGATTATAACGAGCGCGGCTTGCTGGTAGGAAATCAAGTCCTCATGCCGGACTTCATACTCGCCCCGGACCTGACTAATGATCAGCTTAGAGTCGCCATAGGCCTCTAGGTAGTCGGCTCCTACTTACTTAGCAAGCTGGACTCCAATAACGAGGGTATTATACTCCGCCATGTTCTTTGGACACGACTCTATGAGAGAATATGCGCGGTTGATAACCAGATTGTCTGGAAAGATCAACACGATCCCGACTCCAGTGACGGTGTCACCCTTGGGCCCTGTTCTTGAAGCACCATCGAAGAATATCTGCCAAACGGCTTTTGCCCTTATCATATTGGAGTCTGCCACTTTGTCCGGGATCTCCTCGTAAAGCTTTCAGGTTTTTGGCATTGGATGGGCAACCAGAAAGTCTGCCAATGCTTGACCTTTGACAGCCTTCTGTGGAACAAATTCTATGCCGTATGGTGACATAAGTATTACCCACGTAGTCAAGCGAGAGTTTAGTGCCCCAGGTTTGGTCATTAGGACCCTGAGGGGGTTGACCCGAGAGATCACATGGATCATTTGTCCCGTCACGTAATGCCGAGTTTTCTGGATAGCAAAGACCAGAGCAAGGAACTCCTTCTCGACGGGATTGTATCTGTGCTCCGTGCCGACCATCATCCTGCTGAGGTAGTAGATATCCTGCTCATGAAATGTGTCCCTCTTCTGGGCTAGCAGAGCACCCAGAGAGTGATCCATTGCTCGCACATAAAGAATGAAGGGTTTTCCTATAACTGGGGCTACCACTACTGAAGGGTTCATGAGGTATTTATTGATGTCATCGAAGGCTCGCTGGCATTCTTCTTTCCAGATAAAGGAGACTCCCTTCTTCATAAGCTGTGTGAATGGATGACAATATCCAGAGAGGTTTGATATGAACCTCCTGATGTATGCTAGTCTTCCTTGAAGTCCATGAAGTTCTCTGAGGTTATTCGGTGGGCGCATTTCAAGGATTATTTTAGTCTTGTCAGGGTCTACGTGGATATCCTTCGAAGTTATTCTAAAACCCAGAAACTTGCCGCTGGAGACTCCTAGGAAGAATTTGGTAGGGTTCATCTTGAGATGGTGCGCACACATTAGGTCAAACACAGTCTTCAAGTCCTGAAGGTTATCATTTTTAGAGCAACTTTTGACATCGATGTCATTAAGGTAGCACTATAATATTTTGCGCAAATGTTTAAGGAAGATGGTGCTCATAGCTCGTTGGTATATAGCACTTGCATTTTTTAGTCCGAAGGGCATGACTGTGTAGCAGTATACCCCTATCGGTATTCGAAATGACGTATGCTTTTTATCGTCGGGAAACATCTTGATTTGATTGTAACCCGAGAACCCGTCCACGAAGGATATTCTCTCGAAGTCGCATGTGTTATCGATCATTATGTCTGTGATCGGAAGAGAAAACTCATCCTTAGGGTTTGCCACATTTAGATTACGGAAGTCGATGCAGATTCGGATCTTCTCGTTCTTTTTGACGACGAGTACGAAGTTGGCCACCCAATCGAGATATTGTTCCTCGCGGATGAATCCACTAGCTATCAGTTTGTTTAATTAAGCTTCAATGACGTTCATGATATCCGGACGGAACTGCCCTTGCTGTTGCTTCAATGGCTTAGAGTTCGGCAAGACTACGAGCCTGACCATGATCTGAGGGTCCAAACCCGACATGTCTTCATAACTCCAGACAAAGACATCAATATATTCTCATACTTGTTGTAGCAAGTAAAATGATCTTCACCGGATAAAGTTTTGCTGATAAAAATAGGTTTGGGGGCAGATTCCTCGCCTAGGTCGATTTGTATGACCACGTCTTCGGTGGATGGTTTTCGATGCTCGAAACGTTGCTCCCATTGCGAGTCTAAGTGCTGGGCCCACGGTTCCACTTTAAAGAGTTCTGGTGAGTCCTCGTTGTCTTCCTCAGGGTCAGCTGACGCTAGTTTGACAGACAACGTTTGTCTAAAAAGGTCTCTGATATTGGTGTCAGAGTCCCACGTGAAGGATTTCGAAGAGTGTGACTGTGACTTATCCTCCTTCGAGCCTTCGGAGGTTGTGGGAGGCATGACATACCCTGAGCAATGTCTGGTCTTATGGTAGTAATCCTCGGACTTACGTGTAGGAGCCCGCCATCACAGAGGAAGCCGTCGGCCTTTGCCGTAGTTCAAGCCACTTGGGGCTTTCAGATTGTATCTCATCTTCTAGATGAGGTGCTTTGTTCGAGAACTATACCGGTGAAATAGTATCTTTTCGGTATCGAGCTTTGCCTTAAGTTCCTCTGGGATGAAGGATTGGGGACTTTCTACTCTGCCGAATATGATAAGTTTGTCTTTTCTCTTCCTTGTTAGAACTACGAAGTAGGAGTTCTGACTGACGAGAATGCGGTTGACTGCTTATGTGGTATCCACCTGTGTATGCAGTTATAGACCCAGATCGTGCTCTAGAGAATATAATGCGTTGAGATGTGCAACATCAGAGTAGTTCAAAGATACCCCTTTATTGATGAAATAAGGTATATCGTCTTCCAAAATTACATTATCGAGAGAAGGGACGTTAGCATGAGCAGCTACGTAATACTCCTGTTTGTCTTTCCCGAGCTCTACCCCCTGTGTGAGAGATGGCTTCGAAAGTTTTTTGCTCAGCTTTACCATAAGAGGTTCAGAAGTCGTAGGTGCCGGACCTTCCTTCAATGATCAATTCGATCTACAGAGGTGAACGACCAGAGGCTCAGGTGATTTCCAGGGTAGTTTTACCCTGAGGGGAGGAACTATGTCGGGAGTGCGTGCGTTGAGATGAACAATCAAGGGCTCATCCAATTTTGTCCCAGAATCTGTCTCATCGTGCATCATTGGCACCTTCATCCTGGTGGACTTGCTTGTAGAGGACCGAGTCAGAGTAGTAGGCCTTGATCCCTTTAAATGGATCGACGTCGGCAAATTCTATTTTGACAACACTATGATCATCTACATACTTCAAGTACTAGTGTAGGGTTGACGGTACGATCGTATACTGATGTATCCATAGACGTCCCTATAAGATGTTATAGGATACATCTACGTCTATGACGTATCAGGTGACCTCTATTTTTAAGTCGTTGATATGACATTTCAAGCGAATCTTGCCCAGAGGTTAGCTCCTTCCTACATTGAAGCCACTGATGGCAGTATTGGTTGCTGCTAGGCGATACATCGGGATGCCAAAGGTCTGAAACAGACTCCATCGGATAATGCTGATTGACGAACCGGGGTCGATGTGCATCCGATCCACTTTGATGGTGTCGATGTACCCTGTGTAATACAGAGGACGATCGTGCCGATTGTTTTTTAGCAACATGTCCTGTTACGAGAACGTGATGTTTGGTATCACCTCCATCACATTATTGCAGTGGGAGCATAAGGCAGGCTCCTCAGCTGGCTGCTTGACCTGTGCCAGATAGGTATCGGCATTCTGTATTGCCTCACTTAGGGCTTCTCGAGTATCTTTGGAGAGTCGGAGAAGCTCGAATAGAGACAACTTAGTTGGAGTGTTGGCGAGATGTGCCAAGATATCGAAGTTGTAGGACTTCTCCAGCCCCTTAGAAGTATCTTTGAGCAGCGATTTGTCGAAGCGAGTTTCTTTCTGCTTGAAGTTGTTCACTATTGGTGGCTGGGATGGACCCGAATAAGATGTTGCAGGTGCGACAATTAGGAGTGTACCATCGTCAGGGATGTCGTACTCTCGTTGGTGCGCTAGGCCTGACCTTGTTCCTACTATAGCTTCTTCGGACGGGATAGAAACCGTGTAACATAATTTGGACTTCTTGCCCTTAGACTTGTGTAACCACCCTAAATTTTTTAATTAATAATTAAAATATAAATACTAGGTTTTGTACGCTAACAGTACACTCATGTAGTTTAATAGTAGATAAATAAAAATATGAGGTGTTAAAATAGGTGTTAAAATTTTAAAATACACAAAATAATAGCTTTTATAATAATAATAATAATAATAATAATAATAATAATAAATAAAATAAAATAATAATTATTTATAGGAATAATGGTAGTACTAATAATAATATTGATAAATAAACTATTAAAAGAAAGATAAAGAACAAGAAAAGAAAACAAAAACAAAATAAAAGAAAGAAAACTTGTCCTCTCCACAACCAGGCATTCCCAGCGGAAACCCGACCACATAACCTCTTCCCCTCTCTCTCTCTCTCTCTATATATATATATATATATATATATATATATATATATATATATATATATATATATATACTTACACAATCGGAAACCCTAACCCTACCCTCAAACTTCTTTCCCGCGACTTCCTCCTCTCCTCGCGCTAGTGCCCACCTGATTGCCAAGCCTGACCGCCGTCACACAGCCCGGAACCGCCGCCAGAACGTCCCGCGCGCGACCAACAACGCAGACCCGAGCCCGAGGTACCCCTCTTCATCACTCGATTTCTTCCCATATTTTTGATCATTTTTTGACCTGTTAAATCTTGTGAACTGACCACATAACGTAGTATGTGAAAATGTAATTCTTGAGAGGAAACTCTATTGTAATCAATATATAAAATCCAACAAAAATCTCGAAAAAATACTATTTCATATAAATCATAGGTTAACAAAAAACTATTCCAAACACCCCTATTGGAAGGCAATTTTATCCTAATCGAATGAACCAAAACCTGATTTTCTGTTTTCTAGTTAAAGACAACATATACATGATTATTTTCCTTCAATTACTTTATTTTATTTTGCATTAAAATCTAGTTTAAAATCTGTTCCAAAATTACGGAAAAACTGATTTCAAGAACTTGGAAAATTTTTATACAGAGTGCGTTCTGACAAACCCGACCACCACGTCATGTACCAGTTGCATCGGAAGGAGCGTATGGTATATCCTGACATGTGGACTTTCGTAGAAGTTAATTTGGATGTGTGTGCGCGTCGGAATCAACCCGTATCAGTAAAAAGTTCTCTATATCAATATTTTGCAAATTTCTCCATTAGTTAGTGCACACTCGTCGGAATATGATAAAACTAATGCCATTGGATTCGTGGTATCAGGATGGTCTTGTGACCCAAGTTTCACGTGATTCAGAGACAGTTGACCGAGCCGCCAATTTGCGGTCCCCACGGTTTGACTTAAAGGGTAAATTTATGATCGACTCACCAGAATCTAAAATTGGACATACCATTGAGTTCGTATCGTCATTTAGCATTATTTTGACCTATAATTTATCCTATTTAGAGACCGTTAACCCTAGCACGCATTTTGGTGCAAAGTGGCCCACATGTGGAACCGACTTTGGCCTAAAATTACCGTTTTGTCCCTGTGTCCAAATTGGACGAAAGGGTAGACTTATCTTATTATTTTGCTGACTCCGGACACGTTGGTGATATTTATTTCAGCATCCGGAGACGTTCATTCGGAGGCAGTGGTTTCTGATCCCTTGTGCTTGACGTCTGGACGCCTATACTACACAGCTTGCTTGCCAGGCAAGTATACCTTGCCACAGTACTGTTTAGTTACATTCATTTACTGCATATTTATTTTATTATTATTTATTTCTATTTATTTTTCTATATAAAATTGCGCGTCCAAGAAAGACTTGGGTGCAACGACGGTTGCGTCGTCTTTTGTCTCTTAATTATATTATGCATGTTGACCTAGTTTTACGAGACCACCCCATGAGTTGATGCATCATTATGTTTCATTGGTAGTGACACATTTGTTACACGAGTGTGAGTCTCATGTAGGATACGGACTTGCGTGATGCGCTGGCCCCCTTTACGTAAAGGTCGTGCGACGAATAAGGAGTAACTGCTAAATAGAAATATCATGTTTATCAGACTTAGCAGTTACTAGAGGTGTTTGCGTGTTATGGATTGACATTTTAGTAGCATTGGGTGGGTAGAATAATGGGTAAGCGTATGTGACTCCTTTATACTTTTTTTTGGCATGTAAGCTCCGCCGGAGACGCGAGGTGTTATGACCCTATTATTTACTGTAGGTCTATGACGATCGAAAGACGTTATGCCGGTAGCCCCTAGATCTCCGAGAGAAATATGCCCATCCCCTTATTTTAGCCAGATAGTCCATACACGAGAAAATTGTTCTTAAACTACATATCACATAGACTGGTTAGGCGATCACGTTGGATTTTTTACTTTCAGTACTTTATTGACATTTTTTATGTATCTTGTTACGTCCCTCTGAGGACTTAGTCCCTTTCTAGGTATAGACGATCAGGATTATCCGTAGGAGTACGGACCGGGACCTGACGCATCATTTTTCGTTGAGGAGGTCTTACCCTCTGAGTACTCATGATTACTTCATAGCTGATGGATCGTTAGTTGTTATTCTGTTTATTTGAAATTTATTTTATATTGGGGTTCCGTTCTCCTCTATCGTTTTAGTTTTGATTTAGTCGTTTGGTAGTGGATTTGTCTCCACCCGACTATTATTTCTTTTGATACCTCGTACTTGAGACTTTCAGTTATTTAATTTGGTATTCATTTACTTGTGTCTGTGGATGAGATATAGATGCTTGTGACTATGTTGACAATATATGTACTACTTGTGAAATATTTATTCATATATAGCGTACGTGTGTTATGATTTTTCCAACATATTGGAGTATCATATACATACGGTTGGCATGCTATGTATTTCTAGTCCTATGTATTTTTAGACTGGGATATGACATATTTTTGTGGTGGCCCATGCAGGTCAAGAGTATATTACCTCGGTTACGTTACTCTACCGAGCAAGCCTGCAATTAGGATTAGAGTATAGGATCTCATCCACTTATTTAATCACCTCCTATGAATTCTAATTTCGTACTCTCTTTGACTGCTTGTCACGCCCCAGTCCCAAAAATACGTAGGACTAGGACACGTAAGCATGCCAGCCGCATGGATATGACAACTCCAATATATGGAAACCAAATCCATACGTACGCTGTAATATGAATATCAAATCCACAAGTGATATAACATATGTCACAAGTCACAGGGTATAATCTAAATCTCATCCACGAAATCAAATATAATTAAATAACCAACATCTATGAAACTAGATCTCCATAAGAAGTATCTAAGGATAATAGCTGGATGGAAACAAATCCACTACCAACTCGAATAGAAAAGTAATTACAATATAGTACAACACAATAAACACAATATAGGAATACCAGCTATCAATCACGGCTCGAAGAGAAGACCTCCTCGAAACATAAGTAACCATCCGAATCTGCGCTCCTGCGAATACTCAAGAACAGATACACCTGGAAGGGCCAGGTCCTCAGAGGGACATAACAGGATACATAAAAGCACGCCAATGAAGTACTGAAATGAATATCCAATTGGTCGCCTAACCGTCTAAGTGTATGCAGTTAAGAACAACTTTCCCCACAAGTGAGCTATCTGGTTGAAAACCTGGGATTTGGCATGGTTCTCTATTGGAGATCCAGGGGCCTACAAAGGTACATTGTCTTTCGAACGCCGGTGGCCCGCCTGATAATAATATAATATATAGTGGTCATCACCACCCGTATCTCCAGCGGAGAATCCGGGCGCACAATAAAAAAAGTGTAAAGGAGCTCAAATATGGTACTTGTTGTTCTCCCCACCCCATGCTCTAAGCATGTCACATCCATGACACAATAACACCTCTAATAACTGCCAAGTCTACTAGCATGCAAAGTTTCTAACAGTAGTTATTCCTAACGCACGATCCATACGCACAGGAGGCCAAGCATGTCACGTAGTCCGTGATCTATATGAGGATCACACTCGTGTAACAACTGTGTCATGGCCAATGAACCTAATGATGCTACATGATGACGGGGTAGTCTCATAAACAAGGTCATTGCAATACATAAATAAAAACATACTGCGACGACACCGTCGCGCGCATTTTATATACAAAATATATGAACTAAAGACATAAAATAAGGATGCATGCAATATATGGAATATGAATAACAGTACAATGGCAAGGTATACTTGCCTGGCAAGGAAGCTGCAATGTACCAATAACCTGCTCCAGAAGTCGCGTAGAACAATCCAATATCCTATGTACATATAATATAATACAATAAGATCATTAGTCATTACACTAGCACATACACAACCACATTTATACTGGACTCATGGGGTATACTAGGAGGAACACAAGTCATCTAACACGGTCAATTATGCGTTGAATTATGCGGGGTCTCATCTTCAAGTGCTGTACACAATCAGACAGTCGACTGACAGGTGTCTAAGACAGTACGTTAATGTATGCAAGGCAGGCAATTCACAAGTTCTTAGGGTCAACATGGTCAGGGTAAGTACGGGACAGTCCACGGTGTCCTAGGGTCGTACAGTATGAATATATATAGTTGTCACGACCCGCACCCGAAAATTGGGCATGAGCCGTGGGTACGTCCAGCCTACGCCGCAGAATCGGCGGTAGAACGCTGTAAAGGTCCGTTCTAGGTCAAACAACTATTTATATATCTCACAGAAAAATATGCCATGACCTCTCCAAAAAGGAGGGCAACCACGCAATATATATATGAATAATCCTCTCCAAAAGGAGGGCAACCACGCAATATAGATATAAACTCTCAATCACAAAAACTAGGGGAAGAAATAAAGCACGATATTATATCAACAAAGAAACAGAACCAAGAGAGCAAGACAATATCCAAAAATATACAGTCCAAGTCTATAATATCTATAACATCTCACAGAAACAAAAGAATAGGTACAATCATCCAGAAATAAACCACTGGAAACAACCCAGGAAACCCACCTAGCTAACTAGGGCGCTATAGGCGTCTCCTCGGCGCACTCCTCCTCGATCTCGGGATCACAACCCTCGTCAACACCCGGCCCGTAGAACGTCGGGCAATAGTCCTCAGGATCCTCTGGAAAAAATATGCCCAATTAGGACTGGAGCGAAGTACATAACTCTGAAAGCAACTCCAAATACATGGTAAGGTGTATATGATGAGCAATAGAAAAGTATACAAGATGCACAGGAAATAAATATATGCTGGACCACAATAAGTAGCTGCAAAGTAAACTGGAGAACAATACAAGTAGTGGAAAAGTAACTGCATGTGAGAAACATGAATACTAGCTAAGTGCCTTGAGCACAAATTCGTTATGTGATCGGCTTAGGTTGTACATGAAAAATACTACGATAACTCCGTTATGCGTGAGTTGCATAACCGACATACACATGAATACTGTTTGGCTTTGATCACATAACCAACTCCTACTCCCCTCCTCCACTAATACCATTGGATCCAACCACAACATGCTACGTACATGATAATAGCTCGTGCACATGAAGGCGAGAGCACAAGAAGCACATGATAGCACATGAGAATCAATACCCTAAGCACATGATGAAATACACGTGATAGAGTACCCGCTGAACACGGTAAGGGGGATAGCATCTCATGACGGGATCCACTAGTACCAGCTCGTGTAACAATATGTCAGAATTAAGTATCATATTTCTAGAACAGGTGATATAAATGCTATCATAAAATGGAAACTATCAGAGGTAGGTACTCGCCTGATGTCTTGAGCAACTAATGAGAATCGAGATCCGGACCAGTGCCGCAAGGACCTAATGCGAAAAGCAGAATTAAACAGGGTTCTAAGGAGTTAAACTGATATAAAATAATTAAAAACAGGCTTCTAGGGCCATTCTAGGTCGAACGAGTCAAACCGGTAAAATTTGGGTCAAAAAGTCAATCCGGGGTCCAAAAAGTCAACTCTAGGTCAAAACTAGGTCAAATGTTGACTTTTACGGTCAACGAGGACAATTATGGTCAAAGCTAGGTCAAACTAGGGTGCCCCTGAAATTCTAGGTCAAACCGAGCTCATTAAGCTACTAAACTCACAAACTCGCCTAATCGAGGTACCAGGATACCCTCGGTATCCGATACCTCGCCCTAGGCCACGCACCCTGCCTAAACCCGCTAAAACCTATGCTAGCACGCGTAAATATATATACATAAGCATATAAAAATCACTCCAATACATTTCCTAGGCTATTGCTCAAATACCCCGCTCGAAACTCAATACCTTGGATATCTCAAGGTATTGAGATACCGCTCTCAAACCCCTCTAACTAGCTATTGGGCTAATAATTATATACCTAGTTATTAATCTAGGCTAGGAAATATATATATCTATCATACATTTATATATCTAAGTATCTATATACCTATATATATAGATATCCACACACATATACACATACCCATTACCTTACCCAACCTATACATATATATATAACTATAGGTATATAGATATCTATACAATTAGATAGATAACTACCTATCTATACATAGATATTTCTATCTATCCAACTACCTATCTATCTATCTATTACCTATCTATCATACTATCTATTTAGATTTCTATCTATTATACAAACTAATAGCTATCTACCTATTTATCTAGGTAACTATCTATCTATCTAACTATCTAATCTTATTACCTATTTATCTATCAACTACTAATCTATCTATCTATTAAACCCTCAAACTCACTCACCCTCGCTTCTACCGAGCTAACTACCCAAGCCTCGCTGCTCCTCGCTGCGAATGATACCGCTCATGCTTGCATTACTGCTGCTGCTGCCCTGCATATTGCTGCTGCCGCTGCTACATAATGCTGTTTCACCCCCCCTCCTTCTCACAAACACACACACACACATACACTCACGTAGTAGTATGAGTAGAGTAGAGTGAGTAGTGTAGTGTAGATAGTGTGTAGTGTGTGAGTGATAAGTAAGTGTGTTTATAGATATAAACTTACAGTGTAGTGAGTATATAGTATGAGAGAGACGAGTAGTAGCTCGTCTGTCTCTAGTAGTGTGAGTGTCAACTATAGAGATAGACGAGCTCACTTAGATTATCACAAACACTAATACACATACACACACTTAAACACATATCAACACACAGACACATATAAATATATACATAGCTATATATATATATATCAAAACATAGTATATATATATATATATATATAATATATATATATATATATATATATATATACACACACTCTCAAATATATATATATATATACACATACACATTTATACATATATATATATATATATATATATATATATATATATATATATATATATATATATATATATATATATATATATATATTTATATATATATATATACAGACATACACATACACAAGCACACCTATACATATACATATATATATATACACATAGACATATACATGCACAAGCACATAGATATAAATACACACATATATATATATAAATATATATACATATATATAGACACACATACAAATATATATATATATAGACACTTATACCCATACACCACACAACGCACACAACACACAAATAACACGCCCCACTCACGCCCAACGACCCCGACACTCACCAACACCCTAAAATATATAAAATATAACCCGAGAATTTTAGCACACACTTCCCGATGCTAACCCAACGCGGGCACAAGCCCGGAACGAGGAAACCAAGTCGAAATGGCCGTTCGGTCATTTCGACGAACACGCGGTGTGCGGTTCGGAAAATCTCCTGAAACGCACACCAAACAAACTCGGAATCGACCTAAAATTTACCCACGCGTTCTAAATGATGTCTAGATCCTAGAAAAAGAGCTACTGCGTCGATTCTAGGCCGGTGGCAGAAACACGCACGCACTTAGAATCGGCGACGACGAAAACGCCAAATTTGCCCGAAATGCCCGTTTCTCCGCGATACGGTTTCCCGTGTCCGAACGGAGACACGCACTCACCCTCAAGACACCCAACAACGTCTACCTAGGTCCGTCTAACCTAGGACATCACCCAAAATTGGGCCAAATTTGGATTCTATCCGAAATTGACACAAAACCTAATGTCAAAGTCTCTAAACTCAACCAAACTAGTTCCAACTTTCTCCCATGGGTAGGCTTATGGTCTAGGAATGTTCTAAAATACTAATTATACTATATAAAAGTAATTAGCAAGAGGAAAGTTAGGTTTACCTCTTGGGAGTTGAAATCCCAAGGCCAAAGTCTCCGATCTACTTGGAATCACCTCCCACAAGCTCCAAGCTACCAAATCTAGCCTCCACACTAAATCTAGGCTCCACACACCTAGGTTGGGAAAAATGCAAGGTGAGGGTTAGCATAAAGAAGAAGGAATGGAAGAAAGAAGGAAGAAAAAGGAAGGGGAACTTACTTGGAAGAAGGAAGGAAGAAGAAAGAAGAAGTGGAGAAGAAGAAGAAGTGAAGAATATGAAGAGGGGGGCTGTGCTTGCTGTGATCGGGTGGGGGGCTGCTGTGTTCTCACGAAAATGGGTAGGTAGGGGACCGGCCACACATATTAAAGGGGTTTACATAGAGTCCAAAGGTCCAAAATATCCTCCACACACTTGGGTTTGGGTTCCGGGGTCCAAAAGCACTCAAACTAACTCCAATTCTCTCCAACTAACCCACTAAAAATATAATAAATATTTCTAAGCCCCAAAATAATCCTCACAAGGGTATTGGTCGGGTCGGACATGGGTCCACTAGGGTCTGACATGGGTCCAGGCTAGCCAAAACCCTAAAATAATCATTAAAAAAAATAATACAATCGCTAAATAAATATAAATATAATTAATTAAATATAATACACAATTTATAAAAAAAAAATCCTATTTTCTAGAATTGGGTAGTGACAAGCCTACCCTCCTTAAAATAATTTCGTCCTCGAAATTAAAAAGACGAAACTAGGACAGGAATGCAAAGAAAGAACCATACCTCAAGGCTCGAAGAGAGGGGTATCGCTCGCGCATTTTATCATCCCTCTTCCAGGTTGACTCACCTGGAGAGTGATGCCTCCACGCGACGCGAACCAAGGGAATAGTCTGGTTCCTCAACACCTTCTCCCGCCGATCCAGAATCTCCACCGGCTGCTCTGGATAGCTAAGAGTAGGGCCCACCATGATCTCTGAGTGATCCAATACGTGACTGGGATCCACCACGTACCGTCTCAACTGCGACACGTGGAACACATCATGAACTCCCTCCAACATAGGCGGCAACTCAAGCCTATACGCCACGGCGCCAACCCTCTCAAGAATGCTGAAGGGTCCGACGAAACGTGAGCTAAGCTTCCCGCCTCCACCGAAGCGAATAGTGCCCCGCGTCGGAGAAATCCTCAGGAACACCAGATCTCCAACCTAGCACAAACAAGGTCTCTGTACTTAGTCTAAAATAAGCAATCACAAGTAAACACAAGAACAAAATCTAGATTCTAAGCTATACCTCGAACTCCAAAGGTCTCCGGTGGCTATCGGCCCAATGCCGCTGCCTGTCCTGCGCCACCCGAAGTCTATCTCTAATGAGCTTGACCTTCTCCGCTGCATCAACCACCATCTTCGGGCCAAGCAAAGCTCTCTCGCCTACATTATCCCATGATAACGGAGTACGACACCTCCGTCCATACAACGCCTCAAAAGGTGACATCTCGGTACTGGCTTGGTAGCTGTTGTTGTAAACAAACTCTACCAAGTGCAAGTGATCCTCCCAAGAGCCTCTGAAATCCAAAACACAAGTGCGAAGCATGTCCTCAAGTGTCTGAATGGTCCTCTCTGACTGACCATCTGTCTGTGGGTGATATGCACTACTAAACTTGAGCTGGGTGCCCAAGCTAGCCTGCAGACTCCTCCAAAAATGTGAAGTAAAGCGACTATCCCGATCTGATACTATGCTCACAGGAACTCCATGCAGTCTGACTATCTGGCGCACATACATCTCTGCTAGTCTCTCTGTAGACGTACCCACTTTGAATGGTAGGAAGTAGGCCGATTTGGTCAACCTGTCCACGATGACCCAAATTGCATCCTTCCCGCCTGGAGAACGGAGAAGTCCAAAAACAAAATCCATGGTCACATGCTCCCATTTCCACTCCGAAATAGGTAATGGCTAGAGTAATCCTCCTGGCCTCTGCGTCTCCACCTTCACCTGCTGGCATACTAAGCATCGGGATACGAATCACGCTACCTCCCGCTTCATCCCGTACCACCATACATGCTGTCTCAGATCTCTATATATCTTGTTGGCACCTGGATGCATAGAGTACTGGGATCGATGCGCCTCCTGGAGAACCTCCTAGCACAACAACCCACTCGGCACGCACAACCTGGTACCGTGCCGCAAGGAACCATCATCAGCAATGGTGAAGTCATCTGATAAACCCATCTGAACCTGCGCCCTGATGCTCCTCAGGGACTCATCCTCAAACTGTGTAGCCCTGATCCGGTCTACTAACTCTGACTGAATCTGCAGTCCCCACATCTGTATCTCAACTCCAGGCACTATCACCTCAATGCCCAAGCTCTCTAGATCTGCCAGAAAATAACGATCTGTAGTCAGGCACATAGCTACCGGATATCTGCTCAACGCATCCGCAACTACGTTCGCCTTCCCTGGATGGTACTGCAACGATATGTCGAAGTCCTTCATAAACTCCAACCATCTCCTCTGCCTCATGTTCAGCTCTTTTTGGGTAAACACATACTTCAAGCTCTTGTGGTCTGTGAAGATCTCCACACGCTCTCCGTATAAATAGTGTTTCCACAACTTCAGAGCAAAAATGACCGCTGCCAACTCCAAATCGTGGGTAGGGTAGTTCTTCTCGTGAGGACGTAATTACCTGGAAGCATAGGCAATCACCCTCCCATTCTGCTACAACACACAACCTAGTCCCTTCCCCGATGCATCACTATAGATAGTGAATCCTCCAGAACCTGATGGCAACGTCAACACTGGAGCTGTCGTCAACCTCCTCTTCAGCTCATCAAAGGCGATCTGGCATTCCTCTGACCAAACAAACTCCGCGTCCTTCCGAGTCAACCTGGACAACAGCTCTGCAATCTGGGAAAAATCTTGAACAAATCTCCTGTAGTAACCTGCCAGTCCCAGGAAACTCCTGACCTCTGCTACTGAACTCGGAGCACTCCATGCCTCAACTGCCATGATCTTTCTCGGATCCACCGAGATACCCTCTCCAGTCACCACATGACCAAGGAATTCCACCTTGTCAAGGAAGAACTCGCACTTCGAAAGCTTTCCATAAAGCTTCTCCTTCCTGAGAGTCTCCAACACTATCCTCAGATACTCCTCATGCTCATCTGGGGTCTTCGAATACACCAAGATATCATCTATAAATACCACCACAAACCTGTCCAGATGCTGATGGAACACCTTGTTCATCAGATTCATGAACACTGCCGGGGCATTAGTCAACCCAAACGGCATCACCAAGAACTCATACTGTCCATATCTGGTCCGAAAAGCTGTCTTTGGAATATCCTCCTTCCTGACCTTCACCTGGTGGTAGCCTGTCCTCAGATCAATCCTGGAAAACACCCTCGCTCCGCTCAACTGGTCAAATAGATCATCAATACGCGACATCGGATACTTGTTCTTGATTGTGAGGTTGTTTAGAGCCCTGTAGTCGATACACATCCGTATCGATCCATCCTTCTTCGGCAAAAAAAGTACCGGAGCACCCCACGGAGAAGAACTAGATATGATAAATCCCTTATCCTGGAGCTCATCCACTTGCTTCTTCAACTCTATCAGCTCACTGTTGCTGACTCTGTAGACGTGCTGGGATATCGGCTCCGCGCCTGGCACCAAGTCTATAGAGAACTCCACATCTCTGTCCGGAGGTAACCCTGGCAACTCCTCCGGAAAGACATCCATATACTCCTCTATTAGTGGATGTAGCAACCTCGGCTCTACCACCAGGGCTCCGCAGAAGACTCCCTCGGTCTGCTCCGCTGCTCCTCTGGCAAACTGAAACTCTGGCTCACCTGGCGGACTAAACAAAACTCTGCCTCCACGACAATCTATACTAGCACAATGCGTGCTCAACCAATCTATCCCGAGTATAATATCGTAGCTCGGAAGTGGCATTACGAGTAGGCACACACTCAACTCTCGGCCTCCCTAGGTAACTCTCCAATCTCTGCAGACATCACTGACTAGGATGATACCACCCCCGATCGTGATCTTGCAGAGTCTAGCTAAAGGTTCAGCAACAAGATGGTGTCTAACAGCAAAAGATACAGACATAAAGCTATGGGAAGCCCCGGAATCAAATAAAGCAAGTGCTGGAATGGAATCAAGAAGAACAGAACCTAAGATCACATCACCAACGGGCTCGGCCTCGTCTACGGTTAGGGCAAAAGCTCGCCCCTGCTGTCCTCCTCGGTGCTGCACATCCATCATCTCTCGGAAGAACGCGAACAACTGCATGGCATCCACTGGTACAGGCGGTGGTGGAGGAGGTACCACCGGAACAACTGGGGTGACTCTCGGATCAATGGGAGTGAGAGGATCTCCGAGAGAAACAGACGCTCCCTCAACCGCAGGAGTGGCGAGTGGAGCAGTAGCGGCTGCCAAAAGTCGAGCAGGACGAGAGGTGGCAGACCTCTCGGTGGCAGCTGCTGGGACGGTGCGCTGAGATCTGGTCTTCGGAGGCATCCTGAACACAGATCAAAAGAAGTCAATATAGTACAAGAAATGATATCATCAAAGAAGGACATTAATATTGCAAAAGAAAATAATTTCAGAAAAATTAAGATAGCAAAATGAATCAGGAAGGGTCCTAGTTGTGATTGAGCACACACTCTCTCAGCCTATATCCTATATCCTATTGCAGGTAAACCTAAAAACTAGACCTGCATGGGCCACCACCAAAAACGTGTCACGATCCGCACCCGAAAATCGGGCATGAGCCGTGGGTACGTCCAGCCTACGCCGCAGAATCGGCGGTAGAACGCTGTAAAGCTTCGTTCTAGGTCAACCAACTATCTATATATCTCACAGAAAAATCTGCCATGACCTCTACAAAAAGGAGGGCAACCACGCAATATATATATGAATAATCCTCTCCAAAAGGAGGGCAACCACGCAATATAAATATAAACTCTTAATCACAAAAACTAGGGGAAGAAATAAAGCACGATATGATATCAACAAAGAAACAGAACCAAGAGAGCAAGACAATATCGAAAAATATACAGTCCAAGTCTATAATATCTACAACATCTCACAGCAACAAAAGAATAGGTACAATCATCCAGAAATAAACCACTGGAAACAACCCAGGAAACCCACCTAGCTAACTAGGGCGCTATAGGCGTCTCCTCGGCGCACTCCTCCTCGATCTCGGGGTCACAACCCTCATCAACACCCGGCCCGTAGAACATCGGACAATAGTCCTCAGGATCCTCTGGAAAAAATATGCCCAGTCAGGACTGGAGCGAAGTACATAACTCTGAAAGCAACTCCAAATACATGGTAAGGTGTATATGACGAGAAATAGAAAAGTATACAAGATGCAAAGGAAATAAATATATGCTGGAGCACAATAAGTAGCTGCAAAGTAAACTGGAGAACAATACAAGTAGTGGAAAAGTAACTGCATGTGAGAAACATGAATACTAGCTAAGTGCGTTGAGCACAAGTTCGTTATGTGATCGGCTTAGGTTGCACATGAAAAACTCTACGATAACTCCGTTATGCGTGAGTTGCATAACCGACATACACATGAATACTGTTTGGCTTTGATCACATAACCAACTCCTACTCCCCTCCTCCACTAATACCATTGGATCCAACCACAACACGCTACGTACATGATAATAGCTCGCGCACATGAAGGCGAGAGCACAAGAAGCACATGATAGCACATGAGAATCAATACCCGAAGCACATGATGAAATACACGTGATAGAGTACCCGCTGAACACGGTAAGGGGGATAGCATCTCATGACGGGATCCACTAGTACCAGCTCGTGTAACAATGTGTCAGAATCAAGTATCACATTTCTAGAACAGGTGATATAAACGCTATCATGAAATGGAAACTATCAGAGGTAGGTACTCGCCTGATGTCCTGAGCAACTGATGAAGATCGAGATCCGGACCGGTGTTGCACGGACCTAATGCGAAAAGCAGAATGAAAAAGGGTTCTAAGGAGTTAAACTGATATAAAATAATTAAAAACAGGCTTCTAGGGCCATTCTAGGTCGAACGGGTCAAACCGGTAAAATTTGGGTCAAAAAGTCAACCCGGGTTCCAAAAAGTCAACTCTAGGTCAAAACTTGGTCAAACATTGACTTTTACGGTCAACGAGGACAATTATGGTCAAAGCTAGGTCAAACTAGGGTGCCCCTGAAATTCTAGGTCAAACCGAGCTCATTAAACTACTAAACTCACAAACTCGCCTAATCGAGATACCGGGATACCCTCGGTATCCGATACCTCGCCCTAGGCCACGCACCCAGCCTAAACCTGCTAAAACCTATGCTAGCACGCGTAAATATATATACATAAGCATATAAAAACTACTCCAATACATTTTCTAGGCTATTGCTCAAATACCCCGCTCGAAACTCAATACCTTGGATATCTCAAGGTATTGAGATACCTCGGTATCTCAAGGTATTGAGATACCGCTCTCAAACCCCTCTAACTAGCTATTAGGCTAATAATTATATACCTAGTTATTAATCTAGGCTAGGAAATATATATATGTATCATACATTTACATATCTAAGTATCTATATACCTATATATATAGATATCCACACACATATACACATACCCATTACCTTACCCAACCTATACATATATATATAACTATAGGTATATAGATATCTATACAATTAGATAGATAACTACCTATCTATACATAGATATTTCTATCTATCCAACTACCTATCTATCTATCTATTACCTATCTATCATACTATCTATTTAGCTATCTGTCTATTATACTAACTAATAGCTATCTACCTATTTATCTAGGTAACTATCTATCTATCTAACTATCTAATCTTATTACCTATTTATCTATCAACTACTAATCTATCTATCTATCTATTAAACCCTCAAACTCACTCACCCTCGCTTCTACCTAGCTAACTACCCAAGCCTCGCTGCTCCTCGCTGCGAATGCTACTGCTCATGCTTGCATTACTGCTGCTGCTGCCCTGCATATTGCTGCTGCTGCTGCTACATAATGCTGTTTCACCCCCCCTCCTTCTCACAACACACACACACACACACACACACACACACACTCCTATATACATATATATATATATATCACTATATATATATATATAAACATACATATATCTCTCTCTCTATATATATATATACAACTATATATATAGACACACACTTATATATATACTCTAACACACACACTAACACACTCACAAACACTAATACACACACACACACACTTAAACACATATCAACACACACACACATATAAATATATACATAGCTATATATATATATATATCAACACCTATATATATATATACACACACACTCTCAAATATATATATATACACATACACATTTATACATATATATATATATATATATATATATATATATATATATATACAGACATACACATACACATACACAAGCACACCTATACATATACATATATATATATACACACATATACATATACATACACAAGCACATAGATATAAATACACACACACACACACACACATATATATATATATATATATATATATATATATATAAATATATATACATATATATAGACACACATACAAATATATATATATATATATATATATATATATATATATATATATATATATATATATATATATAAATATATATATATAGACACTTATACCCAAACACCACACAACGCACACAACACACAAACAACACGCCCCACTCACGCCCAACGACCCCGACACTCACCAACACCCTAAAATATATAAAATATAACCCAAAAATTCTAGCACACACTCTCCGATGCTAACCCAACGTGCGCACAAGCCCGAAACGAGGAACCCAAGTCAAAATGGCCGTTCGGTCATTTCGACGAACACGCGGTGTGCGGTTCGGAAAACCTCCTGAAACGCACACCAAACGAACTCAGAATCGACCCAAATTTACCCACACGTTCTAAACGATGTCTAGATCCTAGAAAAGTGCTACCGCATCGATTATAGGCCCGTGGCAGAAACACGCATGCACTTAGAATCGGCGACGACAAAAATCCCAAATTTGCCCAAAACGTCCGTTTCTCCGCGACACGGCTTCCCGTGTCCGAACGGAGATACGTACTCACCCTCAAGACACCCGACAACGTCTACCTAGGTCCGTCTAAACTAGGGCATCACCCAAAATTGGGCCAAATTCGGATTCCACCCGAAATTGACACAAAACCTAATGTCAAAGTCTCTAAACTCAACCAAACTAGTTCCAACTTCCTCCCACGGGTAGGCTTATGGTCTAGGAAGGTTCTAAAATACTAATTATACTATATAAAAGTAATTAGCAAGGAGAAAGTTAGGGTTTACCTCTTGGGAGTTGAAATCCCAAGGCCAAAGTCTCCGATCTACTTGGAATCACCTCCCTCAAGCTCCAAGCCACCAAATCTAGCCTCCACACTAAATCTAGGCTCCACACACCTAGGTTAGGGAAAATACAAGGTGAGGGTTAGCATAAAGAAGAAGGAATGGAAGAAAGAAGGAAGAAAAAGGAAGGGAAATTACTTGGAAGAAGAAAGAAGAAGTGGAGAAGAAGAAGAAGTGAAGAATATGAAGATGGGGGCTGTGCTTGCTGTGATCGGGTGGGGGGCTGCTGTGTTCTCACAGAAATGGGTAGGTAGGGGCCGGCCACACATATTAAAGGGGTTTACATAGAGTCCAAAGGTCCAAAATGCCCTCCACACACTTGGGTTTGGGTTCCGGGTTCCAAAAGCACTCAAACTAACTCCAATTCTCTCCAACTAACCCACTAAAAATATAATAAATATTTCTAAGCCCCAAAATAATCCTCATAAGGGTGTTGGTCGGGTCGAACATGGGTCCACTAGGGTCTGACATGGGTCTAGGCTAGCCCAAACCCTAAAACAATCATTAAAAAAATAATACAATCACTAAATAAATATAAATATAATTAATTAAATATAATACACAATTTACAAAAAAAAAACCCTATTTTCTAGAATTGGGTAGTGACAATAGTCCTAATTATTATTTAGCATAGTATTTAATTACTTACAATTTATGTACATACCATATATTTATATATTTATATATATAACACCCAATTATACATACCAATTGAATACATGTACTAAGTATATATATAAATATATATACCAATGAATAATATACGTGTATGCGTACATATACGTACACGCATTTGGGTTCACCAACTCAGGTTCCGATATCAGCTAGCAGTCATAAGCAATATACAGGTCCTAATAACGTTTACTCAAGCATTCAAACAAAATAAGAAGGTAGGACAGGTTCGAACCTCGGTGTACGCATACGGGATCGGCGATAAGGTTGACGACGATGGTGACGATGATGCGATGATGAGGACGGGATGATGATGATGATGATGGAATGATGGTGAGATGACGATGATGCGATGATGACGACGAGAACGATGAAGTGTTGATGATGATGGAATGAGATCATGATGATGATGGTAGTGGTGGTGAGTGGTGGACTGCCGGAGTCCGGCCAGCGAGGGAGGGGATGTCCGGCCAGCGGAGGACAAGGTCATGGAGCAGGGAGGTACGGCACCGGTGATGGGGTGGTATTGGCCGGGGTGATGGGTCGAGAGGGAGAAGCAGGAGGAGGAGTTCAGGAAGCAGAGAATGGCTCGTCGGGCTCCGACGAGGCTGCTCCGGCTCCTGTGCCGAGAATAGGAGGAAGAAGAAGAACAGGAAGAGGATGGGGATGCGGGTCAGTCCGGCGTGGGCTCGCGGCGGAGTTCAGGGAGAGGTGGAGTAGGAGATGGAAATGGTGGTGGTGTTGCTGGTGGCGTGGTGGCAGGATCCCGTCGTCGGAGACGAGGGTGGTGGCGGCGAGTCGAGGGAAGGAGTGGAGGTGGGAGATGCTCGGAGGTTGGGAGAAGAAGTCGAGAAGGAGTGGTGGATGCTGGTGATGATTCGACGTCGACGGTAGTGGTGGTCTCTGGTCGGGATGCTACTCCGGTGGATCGACATTAATGGCGGCGTGGTCGAGTCCGCTGTCAATTCCTCGCGTGCAGGATGCACACGACCATGTCGACTTCGGGTCCATGGCGGTCGACCGTTGCTGGGATAGGCTGACGTCTGCACAAGACTTTCCTGCTACGGAAGTTCAGCCGGTACCGAGTCTTCGGTTTCACGACCTTGTCGAGGAGGTGACACAGAGGACGGAGGAGGAGTCGGCAGACTCCAAGAGGAATAACGGCCATGGGAAACAATGGTTGTGGCTGTAGATGGATTCGGTGAAAGCATAGTCGGGGAGAGAATGTTGAAGATGGGTTAGCTTGGGATGCGGGAAGAAAAGAAATGACCGGGGTGTCTCCGACGAAGGCTGGCGGTTCCGGCGAGGGCTATCAGGGGGGTGAGGTTGAAGATGAACAGGGAATAGAGGAGGGTGGTCGGCTGAGGTGTATGGCATTGGGTTTGGTTTAGGTGAAAGGAATTTATGGTATATTTATATGTGATGTTGGTGTTGACCTAAAATAGGTTTGACTGGTCAACCCCTCTTGGGTTGGGCCTTGGGCTTGCCATGGGGTGTTGGGAGGGCTATAATTGCCTTATTTAAATACAAGGATAGGTTTAAAATATACGAGGGCGATGTGCGCATGTTGCACATCCCGGAAATTATGGAAAAATCTACGTGAAGGGAAAATCTGGGTTTCTTCATGAATTGTCCAATGGTGGGGACATCTCAATGCATTTTTGCATAAAAGTCCCCAACAATTAGAAAAATTATACAAAGACGAAAATTGGATTTTAATTAATTAAATCGAATGCGCACGATGTTCTAGAATTAATTAGGAGTACATGGGATTAAAATTAGGTGGGACACAAGTGTCAGGGGCGTAGAGGGGATATTGTAGAATAAAATTCGATTTGTACAAAACGGTCAAGATTGTGTCTCCAATTTTGATTGGGACGCACAAGGGTACAAAATTGGAATTTATTTTGAATTAAGAAATAACGTCTGCGATGTTTATTGTGCGGCTAAAATATAGCACCAGAGAGCAATATTATAAGTTGCACAAGGGTCAGAATAGTAGGCGGACATGTCTAGGATGAGGTTGTAAAGTTTGTAGATAGGCAATGGCTAGTGAGGTGCTCCAATTATCGAAGCAACTGTAAGGTGCGCTACATGATATAAATTATTGTATAATTAAATAAATGTCGTGTTCTAATTCTATTTGGCTCAAACTAGCCCTAGTTTCACTATCTAAGCAAAGCAGGCCTAATTTTGGGTGAGGGGGTTTATAATCTACCCAACTTAAAATAATTTCGTCCTCAAAATTAAACTAGGGTAGGGTTTCTCTATCAAATCTCACTTGATTATAGTCTAAAGAATTCTTCTCAAGTGAACATTGCGGTCTCTACCCAACTTAGAATTTACCCACCTATCATCTAAGGCTATATATCTAAGAAAGCTATGCCCCAAATTATTTAATCATGTTATTGAATCCTCAAAGTCTTTAACACCAAACATATCATCGATGATATTCCGTTAATCATTTATAAAAGATAGTCACCAAACAATGCGACTGGCCTGTAGGGGATATCTAGTACTATCTATATATCAAACTTATACCAAGCAAGATGTTTCGTTTTTCCGAAATAAGGGAAGACGAAGATCAAAAATAAAGAGTTCAAGGGAGAGGTAATAGAATAGAAGTATCGAGATTAAGGCATTTAGAGAATTCAAATGGGAATTATCAAGGCAGTTGTAGATTGAAATCATATTTTGGAAATTCTTATTCACATGCTCGCATTGGTACAGTTATGTAGCGGATACGATATACTCAGACATATCTAGAGGGCAAGTACATTCGTCTACTAATCACTATATATCTCAATCCACGTACGGTAGTTATGCGAAGGGGCGAACCAAGCGCACTATGGTTGATTAGACCATAGTACACTGATTCTGAAATGTATTAGTGTGTTAACCCATTAATACATATATCATGATCAAGCTCGATAGAAGAGTAAGCTTGCAAAACTAGGCTATAATAGCAGCATAAGTCAAGGTAGTACAACAAATATAAGTACGCTAGATGATGATGAAAGGAGGTACAAATTAATTTAATTTCACAAAAACAAAAACAAATAAGCAACAATAATAAAAGACTCTACAATCTCTACAGTTATCATACCACCTCCTTGTCTAAGTCGCTAGTCGACCAAATAGGGGCAAGGACCTCTAAATTCTATTGTCTGAATAAATACTGTCGTCTTTTGCTAGCATGTGATTAATGTCATTCAGTTACACTTCAATAATGGAACAAAAGGCTATGTAATTCTAGGTTGTGAGGTATACTACCTAACTTATAACAATTGAACTACTATTGTAATTATCTTAAGGATACCGTAGAAGCTCCTATTAAGGTCTACGAAAAGGGGTCTTAGTACCTATTAGGTTATCTTCCTATATTACATAGGTCATGGTCGTCTTAAGCCTTAGTCATAGTGCTTATAGAACAAGTGTCAGTAGCAAGAATGGAAAAGTTACTAGCCCTTAAGAAGATATAACTTGTATTGAGTTATGGATACAATTTACGTGATCTACAACTAGGGGGATAATCATCGGGTCACAGTCTGCAAAAACAACTCAAACTTATCAAACTCTAACTACCAAACACAAAATTATCAAATTCAAGACTACAACTATAATCCTAGCAAACTATGAGCCCTTAACAAAGAATAAAATTACTTGGCCTACTATCAGTAGTGTCGTGTGGCACAAGTTGAAAGATGAAGAAGGAAGGAGATAATTTATTCGTCGCGCAATTAGCGAACGTTAAGGCCGCAGAGGAATAATATATGAAATTTAAAATAGGGGCTATAGATAGCATCATGGTTTTCTAAAGGGTAGTGGGGTGCTAGTTGATATGTTCGAGGCATGATGAAGAGAGGAAAAATGTTGATTATATTCCTCTAGGCTTCCTGAGATGCTGTCTACTAATAATAAGACAATGATCTAAGTTTGTAGTTCTCCAATACTATATAACTATGAAGGTTAGGTTCAATCCTAATATTCAATATTGGTTCTCCATTGGTTCCTCAATACCAGGGTCAAACATTATGGTAAAACTTCTAACCCTCTCTAGTAGTATCTATACTACTCACAGGTCCTCATAATACATCAAGGGGTAATGGTAAACCAATCTATAGATAAGAAATTCTAGGTTCACTAGATATTCTAAACTTAGTGGTGTGTCTATATTCTCGTTGTATTCTTAATAGGTGTGCTACCCTAATTATCATCCTAATAACAGGGGTTCCTATATTCTAGCAGAAGGTTATACTCAAAGAACTATTAGGGAATCACATAAATCAAGCAGGATACAATTGTTCAAATAGAACATATAGGAGGAAGATAAATCATAGTCAATTGTGGATGAGATCCTATGCTCTAGTCCTTGGTACAGGCTTGTCCGGTACAGTAACATAACCGAGACAATATGCTCTTGACCTGCATGGGCCACCACTAAAACATATCACGCCCCAGTCCCAAAAATACGTAGGACTAGGACACGTAAGCATGCCAGCCGCATGGATATGGCAACTTCAATATATGGAAACCAAACCCATACGTACGCTATAATATGAATATCAAATCCACAAGTGGTATAACATATGTCATAAGTCACAGGGTATAATCTAAATCTCATCCACAAAATTAAATATAATTAAATAACCAACATCTATGAAACTAGATCTCCATAAGAAGTATCTAAGGATAATAGCTGGATGGAAACAAATCCACTACCAACTCGAATAGAAAAGTAATTACAATATAGTACAACATAATAAACACAATATAGGAATACCAGCTATCAATCACGGCTCGAAGAGAAGACCTCCTCGAAACATAAGTAACCATCCGAATCGGCACTCCTGCGAATACTCAAGAACAGATACACCTGGAAGGGCCAGGTCCTCAGAGGGACATAGCAGGATACATAAAAGCATGCCAATGAAGTACTGAAATGAATATCCATTTGGTCGCCTAACCGTCTAAGTGTATGCAGTTAAGAACAACTTTTCTCACAAGTGAGCTATCTGGTTAAAAACCTGGGATTTGGCATGGTTCTCTATTGGAGATCCAGGGGCCTACAAAGGCACGTCGTCTTTCGAACGCAGGTGGCCCGTCTGATAATAATATAATATATAGTGGTCATCACTACCCGTATCTCCTGCGGAGAATCCAGGCGCACAATAGAAAAAGTGTAAAGGAGCTCAAATACGGTACTTGTTGTTCTCTCCACCCCATGCTCTAAGCATGTCACATCCATGACACAATAACACCTCTAATAACTGCCAAGTCTACTAGCATGCAAAGTTTCTAACAGCAGTTATTCCTAACGCACGGCCCATACGCACAGGAGGCCAGACCTGTCACACAGTCCATGATCTATATGAGACTCACACTCGTGTAACAACTGTGTCACGGCCAATGAACCTAATGATGCTATATGATGACGGGATAGTCTCATAAACAAGGTCATTACAATACATAAATAAAAATATACCGCGACGATACCGTCGCGCGCATTTTATATACAGTTAAAATATATGAACTAAAGACATAAAATAAGGATGCATGCAACATATGGAATATGAATAACAGTACAATGACAAGGTATACTTGTCTGGCAAGGAAGCTGCAATATACCAATAACCTGCTCCAGAAGTCGTGCAGAACAATCCAATATCCTATGTACATATAATATAATGCAATAAGATCATTAGTCATTACACTAGAACATACACAACTACATTTATACTTGACTCAGGGGGTATACTAGGGGTAACACTAGTCATCTAACACGGTCAATTATACGTTGAATTACGCGGGGTCTCATCTTCAAGTGCTGTACACAATCAGACAGTCGACTGACAGGTGTCTAAGACAGTACGTTAATGTACGCAAGGCAGGCAATTCACAAGTTCTTAGGGTCAACATGGTCAGGATAAGTACGGGACAGTCCACGGTGTCCTAGGGTCGTACAGTCTGAATATATATAGTCCTAATTATTATTTAGCATAGTATTTAATTACTTACAATTTATGTACATACCATATATTTATATATTTCTATATATAACACCCAATTATACATACCAATTGAATACATGTACTAAGTATATATATAAATATATATACTGTCATGCTCCAGTCACAAAATATATGGAACCAGGCCATGTGGCATTGGCCAGCTGACACGTCTCCGAGGATATCCCAATTTAATGGATCCTGGCGAAGCGTGCTACGCTGTCCTAAATCTAACAAGACTAATATCAACAACAGTCAATGTCTAATCTCATCCACAAACAACAAGTAAAATACTGAAATGAAAGACTGAAATATAAGAAACATAGTCGACTGACATAGTACAACTGAAATATGTCCGGTGGGAATAAACCCACTACAAATGTTGGAGATAAAGTACTGATAGTCTGAAATAAGAGTACTGATAAAAGAGTGACTGAAGCAACTGCTAACTAGATAAGGAGCTCCAGTCATAGGCGGAAGGCCTACCAATATGATCAGGGGTACTCCGATGGAAGGACCTCTAGCTCCTCGTCAAGAGCAAACCTCGTCTCCACACCTGGCCCATAAACTGTGGGATAATAGGCCTCGTCCAGATCTGGAAGATAACCAGGTCCTCAGAGGGACGTAACAAGATACAAAATGCATGCCAGATATAGTACTGAATAAAAGTAAAGAGGGGTGTGCTAACCATCTAAGTGAATGCAATGTAAGGACAACCTAGGAACGTATAGGTAGGTGTAGGCATAACGTCCAACGTCCTCTAGAGTGTGGTATCTGCAACGTCCATCATTCCAAAGAATGAGGTATCTGTATATATGTATAACGTCCACACTCTAAGGGCGTGGTGTCTGCAAAGTATATATGTCCGTAACACTCCGTAGAGCGCGGTATCTGAATATAGGGAGTCACCGGGTCTATGGTTCCTCTGGATACCACGGAGTCCGATGGGGGTATCCCATACGTTTATCAGTTGTCCTTCCCGCCCAATGTAGATACGCAAGTCGAATACACGACGTGAGTATACCGTATCTAGATGCCAAGTCTCAACTAACTATATTACTCTAGAATACATGCTAGTCCGTGATGCATGTCGTACGTACCGATAGCGAATTGGGTACGCGGACCCGCATCCTAATATGAATGTACCATCGTGTAAGTGTCACGGTCTAAGAAGATATCAAAATATTCTCGCAGTAGTGGGTGAGTCAACTAGCAACTAGGACAAGTACACTACTCATAGACGCAATGTCGACTGCACCCGAGTCAATCTCGGACGCGCACAGTTTATACATAATTTAAATATTTATCATTTAATTTTTAAGCAGTTAATCAGCAAGGTATACTTGCCTGCCCCGGGTAGCTGCGAAATCCAAAGTCCTGCTCCTGTTGCCTCGGCAGTAGTGTCCAGCAATCCTATATAGGATATAGTAATGACCAAATTAGTCGCTACAATAGCACGACTAAGACACACTATTTGTATCTTCAGCTGTCAAGGGTCGGGACTGTATATATATATACCTAACACTAGTATATACATATACACTAAATCATATTTAATTATATTAAATAAAACATTATATTTGTTTAATAGTACGAAAATAGTACTTATGTATTAATTAGTATATACTAACAGTACACACGGTGAATATGTATACATAATTGGTAATAACATAAATTTATATATTTATACATATACATATATTTAGATAGAAAATATATACATAAATTTATATACAACATAATAAAGGTATATAAAATATGTACACATATATATATATATATATATATATATATATATATATATATATATATATATATATATATATATATATATATATATATATATATATACATATACATATACATACTAGAGGGTCAATACGTATAAGTATTTAATATATAATATATACATATAATATACTTAATTTTCAGAAAATGTATTTAACACAATAAATATTATATACTTAGTATTCTTCATATTTTAAAAATGTACATACATACATACATACATACATACATACATACATATATACATGCTACATATGTATAAGTATTAATACGTAAATATACTAAGAAAATAGTATTATATTATATATAATATTAAATCACAGAACTTACTTTTATTATGATTTATATTAAATACTTACTATTTTATACATTATACATACATACATATATTTATCTATATCTACATATAAATATATACATTTATACGCAATAGGTGTTTATATACATACACAAGATACACATCTATAATCCTATTATATATAATACTAATTACAATAAATATATATATATTACAGAATTTATACAGGAGTATTTTAATTATGAATACTGATAAATACAAAATACACTATTTAATATTGAATACGTATTTAAATACCTAAACTAATATATGAAGCTATATACTTATACATGCAGCCTTAAATACGTATTCAAATACCAGTATTTATACATAAAATAATGTACCTCAGCGAAGCTTGGGTCGAGGGGGTCTCGGTGGTCGACCGTCGCCGGAGAGGGTGGCCGGACGGCGCTCCGGCGTCGCGCGGGGAGGGTCGGCAGCAGCAGCCGCGGTCTGGAACAACCGGCGTTGCGGGGGCGATTTCTCCTCGGTGTGTCGACGTCGTCGGCTGAAAATCGACGGAGAGGAAGAGGATGGGCAGGGGGTGGCGTCGGTGAAGTTTGGCGGTCGGTGGTGCGGTGGTGCGGTGGTGGCGGAGTACGAGGGGGAAGGGTGGTCGGCTGTGCACTCGGGGAAGAGAGCAGCCGGGTTGGGGAGGTCGGTGGGGGGAGCTGCTCCGGCGTCGTGGTAGCGGTTGGCGGTGGTGGCAGGCGGGGGAATGGTCGGCGAAGGGGTCCGGGTCGGTGTGGGGGTCGCCGGACACGGTGGTTGGCCGGAGTTGGGCGGCGGGTGAGGGAAGGTAGGGGTCGGGCTAGGCTGGTGGTTTTAAGGAGAAGGGTTTATGTAGTGGTTTCCTAGGTTTGTGTGCCTTCCATGTAGTGTAAATAATGGTATAAGTAGGAGAGAGAGTGAGGGGGGGCTGCCTAGGGATTAGGGCCGGCTGGAACTAAATTTTTGGGGAGTGGGGTTGCCCATCAAGATGAGTGGAGGGCTAGGAATGGGCCATTTCAAATGTAGGGCCAAGATGTGCTCTACATAAAGTAAGGCAAGTACATAGGAATGGGGGGAAAATAAATGGATACAGTTAGGGCATGACATTCTTTTCTCCATGATGGTTTGGGCCAATGAGAGGGGGGCACCTCATTGCAATTTTGCAATTAGGCCCCTGAATAATTTGGTATTTGCACAATAACTGGAATTAGGGATTTAATGTAACCAAACACCATGTTTGGTGTTCCTCATTGGACTAGGGTGGTGTATGGTATTTTGTATGAGGCTTGTGGGTGTGGATGTGGGTTTGGATTGGAGTTGGGTCTAATTCAAATGAGGTTAGGTCACCACATTAATTAATTCGTAATTAATGCACCGGTGTCTAATTTAATTTAAATAAAATCTGGGAGTCTAAATTTGGCTGGACAAGGGTCATTGGTGTAGTAGGCTCAGTGTACAATAATATCGTGATCTGGGTTGGTCAAAACTGGTTGAGGTTGGATCTCAAAATCAATTGGAACGGACAGCGAACGTAATTACGCAATTTAATTAATTTGCGTATGGATATTTTGTAACGACTTTTGTGCGACTAAAATTAGGCACAAAAATCGGTATCCGGGGTTTGTTCTAGGTTCAATATGATGGGTTTACAGGTCTAGGTCAAATATGTGGAATTTGTTTTAGGGCAACAGCTAAGGTATTATCCAAAATAATCAAATCATTTCACAGGTAATTATAATACTATATATTAAATCATAATTAATTCAGGTTAACCCTAATTAGGCTAATTAAATTATTTAACCCTAATTTCTGGTCGAGGGAGTTTACATATACCAATGAATAATATACGCGTATGCGTACATATACGTACACGCATTTGGGTTCACCGACTCAGGGTCCGATATCAGCTAGCAGTCATAAGCAATACGCAGGTCCTAATAACGTTTACTCAAGCATTCAAACAAAATAAGAAGGTGGGACAGGTTCAAACCTCGGTCTACGCGCACGGGATCGACGATGAGGTTGACGACGATGGTGACGATGATGCGATGATGAGGATTGGATGATGATGATAGAATGATGGTGAGATGACAATGATGCGATGATGATGACGAGAACGATGAAGTATTGATGATGATGGAATGATGATGATGAATTGAGATGATGATGATGGTGGTGGTGAGTGGTGGACTGCCGGAGTCCGGCCAGCGAGGGGGGGATGTCCGGCCAGTGGAGGACAAGGTCATGGAGCAGGGAGGTGCGGCACCGGTGATGGGGTGGTATTGGCCGGGGTGATGGGTCGAGAGGGAGAAGCAGGAGGAGGAGTTCAGAAAGCAGAGAATGGCTCGTCGGGCTCCAGCGAGGCTGCTCCGGCTCCTGTGCCGAGAAGAGGAGGAAGAAGAAGAACAGAAAGAGGAGGGGGATGCGGGTCAGTCCGGCATGGAATTGCGGAGGAGTTCACGGAGAGGTGTAGTAGGAGATGGAAATGGTGGTGGTGTTGTTGGTGGCGTGGTGGCAGGATCCCGTCGTCGGAGATGAGGGTGGTAGCGGCAAGTCGAGGGAAGGAATGGAGGTGGGAGATGCTCGGAGGTCGAAAGAAGAAGTCGGGAAGCAGTGGTGGATGCTGGTGATGATTCGACGTCGACGGGAGCGGCTGTCTCTGGTCGGGATGCTACTCCGGTGGGTCGACATTAATGGTGGCGTGGTCGAGTCTGCTGTCAATTCCTCGCGTGCAGGATGCACGCGACCATGTCGACTTCGGGTACATGGCGGTCGACCGTTGCTGGGATGGGCTGACGTCTGCACAGGACTTTCCTGCTATGAAAGTTCAGCCGGTGCCGAGTCTTCGGGTTCACGACCGTGTCGAGGAGGTGACTCAGAGGACGGAGGAGGAGTCGGCAGACTCCAAGAGGAATAACGGCCATGGGAAACAATGGTTGCGGCTGTAGATGGATTTGGTAAAATAATAGTCGGGGAGAGAATGTTGAAGATGGGTTAGCTTGGGATGCGGGAAGGAAAGAGATGACCGGGGTGTCTTCGGCGAAGGCTGGCGGTTCCGGCGAGGGCTGTCAGGGGGGTGAGGTTGAAGATGAAAAAGGAATAGAGGAGGGTGGTCGGCTGAGGTGTATGGCATTGGGTTTGGTTTAGGTGAAAGGAATTTAAGGTATATTTATATGTGATGTTGGTGTTGACCTAAAATAGGTTTGACTGGTCAACCCCTCTTGGGTTGGGCCTTGGGCTTGTCATGGGGTGTTGGGAGGGCTATAATTGCCTTATTTAAATACAAGGATAGTTTTAAAATATACGAGGGCGATGTGCGCGCGTTGCACATCCCAGAAATTATGAAAAAATCCACGTGAAGGGAAAATCTGGGTTTCTTCATAAATTGTCCAATGGTGGGGACACCTCAATGCATTTTTACATAAAAGTCCCCAACAATTAGAAAAATTACACAAAGACGGAAATTAGATTTTAATTAATTAAATCGAATGCGCACGATGTTCTAGAATTAATTAGGAGTACATGGGATTAAAATTAGGCGGGACACAAGTGTCAGGGGCGTAGAGGGGACAATGTAGAATAAAATTCGGTTTGCACAAAACGGTCAAGTTTGTGTCTCCAATTTCGATTGGGACACACAAGGGTACAAAATTGGAATTTATTTTGAATTAAGAAATAACGTCCGCGACGTTTATTGTGCAGCTAAAATATAGCACTAGAGAGCAATATTATAAGTTGCACAAGGGTCAGAATAGTAGGCGGGCATGTCTAGGATAAGTTTGTGAAGTTTATAGATAGGCAATGGCTAGTGAGGTGCTCCAATTATCGAAGCAATGGTAAGGTGCGCTACATGTTATAAATTATTGCATAATTAAATAAATGCCGTGTTCTAATTTTATTTGGCTCAAATTAGCCCTAGTTTCACTATCTAAGCAAAGCATGCCTAATTTTGGGTGAGGGGGTTTACACTGCTTGATTTGCATCTACCTTGAACTTGTTCTAATGTTGTCCTTATCTTCGTGCCAGCAAGATGAATCCTCCTAATGGACGTGTTGCTCCCCACGCCATCATAGCAGGAGACACAGTAACTCATAAGGAATATAAAATTTTTCCTTCATCGACGATGTCCCCGACTATACCACTATAGCCGGGACAACTACCACTGGAAGGACAGCCACCCCCATCGGTTTCGACGAACACTTAGACTCTAGTACTTACGGTGGGGCATCAACCGCAGAAAACTACAAATCCCGTAGGTGGGAGTATGCCACCCCCGCCATTCTAAATTTCTCCTCAATTCCCCTTGCATATACCCTTCGTTCCCCCTCCGCAGTTTCCATAGCCTGACGAGAACGTTACCTCGACCCAGTTCATGCAGGCTATGCTGCAGGCTCAGTGGCAGCAGAATGAGCTGCTGAGACAGGCTCTTATAGCTGCAATGAACATACACCATCCCATGTACCATCACCAGTCCCAGTACCCCAACCTTATGAGGGCAATATTAAGGGTTTCACTCAGATGAATCTAAAGCACTTCAGAGGTACGGAGACTCCGCTGGAGGTCTCCGAGTGGCTCATCAGCACCGAGAAGTTACTGAAGGCATCTCAATTACTAGTGGACCTATAGATGACAACAGTAGACCTTTTGCTTGAGGACAATGCCCACCACTGGTGGAAGATCGAGCAAAGGCAACATGGCCCCGACCAGACATTGGAGGAGTTCAGCAAACTCTTCAATGAGAGAATTTTCCCTACCAATGTTTGAGACGTTCTCTATAACCAGTTCCTTCATCTGAAACAGGGGAGTATGACGGTAGCTCAGTACAATGCAGAGTTTAGCAGACTAAGTTACTTTGACGAGATATTGATTCCTACAGAGCTGGAGAGAGCCAAGAGATTCCATAATGGGCTGTCACCGGATATTAGGAGGTTCACTACTACACAGTCGAGGATATCTCAGGCGGCCGTTTTGGAAGAAGCAAGAAGTCAGCAGCTCCTTCTCAAGGAGACACATCAGATGCAGAGATGCCCCACACCAGCAGTAGCACCCGCTAGAGTGCCCAGGGCTGACCAATTAGACGTCCCTTGGCACATCAGCAGCATCAGCAAAGTGTAGGGCCTTATCAGCTCCAAGAAAAGCCTATTTTCCATCATTGTGGGAAGTTAGGACATATTCAGAGAGATTATCGAGTTCTTTTAGGCCAGTATTTTAGATACGGATTGGGACAACATTCCGTGAGGGATAGTCTGGTGCAGCAGGCCTTGGCACTTCCTCGGCCGATGTAGAGGCCAGCACTTCCGGCACCGTGACCAGCTCAGCAGATGTCGAGTCCAGGAGCGCCAGGAGCAGGAGTACCTCAAACTCCAACATGCGGAGGATTTCAGCGAGGACCACTGCTACCTACGCAGGAGGACCAGTTTGCGAGGACTAGGCTACAGGGACCTCCTTAGAGGACTATATAGGCTTTTGCTATGGAGATGGTTGACACAGAGTAGGAGATTGATGTTATAGCAGGTATTACCCTTATTTCTACTTTTCCTGCTGTGACATTATTTGATACGAGAGTCACACACTCGTTCATATCTTCTAATTTTGTTGCCAAGCACAATATTGCTACCACACCCTTGCCTAGTTGTGTTAAAATTCTCACTGGGGGAGGAGTTGTACCTGTTAGTCGTGCCTGCAGATCTTGTTCTATAGTGATTCGTGACAGGGAGATGCAGGCTCGAGTCTTAATCATTTCTATGCCAAACTTTGATATTGTTATTGGGATGGATAGGCTAAGCACGTACCATGCTTTCTTCGACTTCTACGGAGAAAGCATTCTCTTTAGAGTACCAGGCCAGCCAGAGCTCGAGTTTGCACGAGAATCCACGGAGATACAGGATGGTGATCAGATGGCATTAAATGACGTCATTTATCATCCTATCATTTCAGAGTTCCAAGACGTCTTTCTAGAAGATTTGCCAGGGTTACTCCAGATTGAGAGATGGAATTCTCGATTAAGTTAACCCCAGGAGCAGCACCTATAGCGTTGCATGTTTATAGACTAGCGAAGAAGGAGATGGATGAGCTGAAGGCGTATTTGAAGGAGTTAGAGGAGAAAGGCATCATTCGACTGAGTGTATCACCCTAGGGAGCTCCAGTATTGTTTGTAGCCAAGAAGGATGGGTCAGTGCACATGTGCATTGACTACAGAGCCTTGAATGCTGTGACTGTGAAGAATAAGTACCCCTATCGTCCGTTGATGACTTATTTGATCAGCTTAGTGGAGCTAAGGTATTCTCGAAGATGAACTTGAGATCGGGATATCACCAGTTGAAGGTACAAAAATAGGACATTCCGAAGACCGCATTCAGGACGAGATATAGACACTACGAGTTCTTGGTCATACCATTTGGATTGACCAATCCTCCAGCTGTCTTTATGGACTTGATGAATTGAGTCTTCCATCAATATCTGGACTAGTTTGTGGTAGTCTTCATAGATGACATCCTTGTCTATTCGAAGAGCTACGATGAGCATGAGAAGCACTTGCGGATTATCTTAGAGACCTTGAGGAGAGAGCGATTGTATGCGAAGTTCAGCAAATATGAGATTTTCTTAGATAAAGTCTCTTTTCTCGGGCATGTCGTCACTGGAGATGGTATTTCTGTAGATCCGAAAAAAATCTCGGCAGTTGAGATATGGCCCGTCCCTACATTAACATCAGAGGTTAGGAGTTTCCTTGGACTTGCGGGATATTACCAACGGTTTGTGGAAAATATCTCGAGGATAGCAGAGACTATGACTCGTTTGACATGCAAGGACCGAGAGTTCGTATGGATGGATGAGTGTCAAGCCGCTTTTGAGGAGTTAAAGAAGCGACTGACCACAGCACCAATGTTGACTATTCCATCAGGATCATGAGGCTATGTGATCTACAGCGACATATTAGGGAAAGGATTATGATGCGTATTAATACAGCATGGCAAGGTAATTGTGTATGTATCTAGACAATTTAGAGTACATGAGAGGAATTATCCAACTCATGACTTGGAGCTTGCAGCCGTTATTTTTCCTTGATGCTATGAAGACATGACCTATATGAGGAACGGGTGGAGATCTATACTAACCACAAAAGCCTCAGTCATGTCTTCACGCAGAAAGAGCTGAATATGAGGCAACGCCGGGGGCTTAAGTTGATGAAGGACTTCGAGGTAGAGCTGCATTATCACCCGGGCAAGGCTAACATAGTAGTAGATACGTTAAACCACAATCCTATGGAACTATTCTTGACGACACAGAGGGAGTTACTGAGGGACTTGCAAGAGCTTGGCATAGAGGCTATATACCCGGATCAGACGGGACAGTAGCCAACTTGCATGTATAGTCATCACTAGTAGAGAGGATCAGGACAGCTTTGCCTATATATGCTAGATTTAGGAGGTTGAGAGAGAGGACCGAGGCTGAAGATCAGACAAGATTGTGCATTCATGAGGACAGGATATTATGATGTGGTGATCGTCTATATGTTCCCAATGGAGAGCTTCGGCAGGAGCTGATGGCAGAGGCTCATAGATGGACATATTTTATTTATCATAGAGGCACCAAGATGTACCGTGACTTACGACAGCACTTATGGTGGCATGGGATAAAGAGAGAGATAGCTCGCTTTGTGGCCAAATTTTTAGTGTGTCAACAGGTCAAGGCTGAACACCAGAGGACAACAGGGTTATTGTAACCACTTCTGTTTCCTGAGTGAAAGTGGGAGTATATCACTATAGACTTCATCATGGGCTTTTCGAAGAGTACAAGTGGGCGAGATGCTGTATGGATAATAGTAAATCGACTTATCAAGTCAGCTCATTTCTTACCTTTTTGATTTGGCCAGTCTACAGAAGCTTTGGCTGACTTATACATGAGGTAGATTATGAGATTACACAGTGTTCCGGTTAGCATTGTGTCAGACAGGGACTCGTGTTTCATATATCACTTTTGGAGGAGCATGCAAGAGAGTCTTGGGACTCGTCTGAAGTTTAGTACGTCCTATCATCCGCAGATAGATATGCAGTCAGAACGTACTATTCAGATGCTGGAGGATATGTTGCAGGCATATATGTTAGATTTTGGCGGATCATGGGAGGACCACCTGTATCTTGTGGAGTTTTCCTATAACAATAGATATTAAGAGAGCAACCAGATGTCTCCGTTTGAAGCTTTGTATGGAAGAAAGTGTAGGTCACCCGTGTGTTGGAATGACATGGAAGAATGTCAGATCTTGGGGCCAGAGTTAGTTGTCAGCACTGTGGATAAGGTAAAGAGGATTTAGGGGCACTTGTGAGCAGCGTAAGACATGCCAAAGCAGTGGACAGACCTTCATCATCCCTTGGAGTTAAAGGAAGGCGATCATGTCTTCTTGAGAATATCGCCAACTAGAGGCACTATTCGCTTTGGGGGACGCAACAAGTTGAGCCTAAGGTACATTGGACTGTTTAACGTGCTAGAGCGAGTTGGAGAAGTTGCGTATCGACTGGCACTACCACCTTCGCTTGAGGGAGTGCATAATATATTCCATGTGTCACAACTTAGGCGATATGTTGCAGATAGCAGTCATGATGTTCTCGACCACTTCGAGGTCACCATTGGGCCGACCTTGTCTTACCAAGAGCAACTCGTGGGGATTCTTGGTCGTCGAGAGAAGGTATTGTGGAATCAGTCTATTCCTATGGTTCGTGTGACATGGAGACATGACTCGCCAGGAGAATCCACTTGGGAGCGCGGGGATGACATATGCAACCGCTTTTTGTATCTATTCGAAGATCAAGGTATGATTTACTTTTTTCTTTTCTACCACATTGTATTCTTTTCCTTCATCGTGCGTTAGTTTTAATTTCGAGGATAAAATTTCTTTAAATTGGGTATAATGTAACCACCCTATATTTTCTAATTAATAATTAAAATATAAATACTAGATTTTGTACACTGACAATACACTCATGTAGTTCAATAGTCGATAAATAAAAATATGAGGTGTTAAAATATGTGTTAAAATTTTAAAATACACAAAATGATAACTTTTATAATAATAATAATAATAATAATAATAATAATAATAATAATAATAATGATCATAATAAATAAAATAATAATTGTTTATAGGAATAATGGTATTACTAATAATAATATTGATAAATAAAATACTAAAAGAAAGATAAAGAGCAAGAAAAGAAAAGAAAAAGAAAAGAAATAAAGAAAAGAAAGAAAAACAAAACTTGTGAACAGTGCTCTGTTACCCATCCCCAACCCGGCCTACCCAGTGAAAACCCGACCGCATAACCCCTCTCTCTCTCTCTCTCTATATATATATATATATATATATATATATATATATATATATATATTACACAATCGAAACCCTAATCCTACCGTGAAACTTCTTTCCAGTGACTTCCTCCTCTCCCCGCGCCGCTGCCTGCCTGATCGCCACGCCTGATCGTCGCCGCACAGCCCGGAACCTCCAACCGAACTTCTCGCGCACGACCATCAGCACAAACCCGAGCCCGTGGTACCCCTCTTTATCACTAGATTTCTTCCTATATTTTTGATCGTTTTCTGACTTGTTAAATCCTGTGAACCGACTACATAACGTAGTATGTGAATATATAATTCTTGAGAGGAAACTCTATTGTAATCGATATGAAAAATCAAACCAAAATCTCGAAAAAAATATTTTATATGAATCATAGGTTGACAGAAAACTTTTCCAAACACCCCTATTAGAAGGTAATTTTCTCCTAATCGAATGAACTAAAACCTTATTTTCTTTTTCTAGTTAAAGACAACATATACATGATTATTTGCCTTCAATTACATTATTTTATTTTGCATTAAAATCTAGTTTAAATTCTGTTCTAAAATCACAAAAAAAATTGATTTCAAGAACTTGAAATTTTTTGATACAGAGTGCGTTCCGACAAACCGAAATACCACATCACGTTCCAGTTCCACCGAAAGGAGCGTATGGTATATCCTAACGTGTGAACTTTCACGAAAGTTGATTTGGGTGTGTGTGCGCGTCGAAATCAACCTATATCAGTAAAAAGTTTTCGTATCAATGTTTTGTAAATTTTCTTATTAGTTGGTGCACGCTCGTTGAAATACGACAAAACTTATGCCATTGGATTGGTGTTATCACGCTGGTCTTGTGACCCAAGTTTTACGCAATTTCGAGACAGTTGATCTAGTCGCCTATTCACGGACCCCGCGGTTTGACTTGAAGGATGAATTTGTGATCGACTTGCCGAAATACAAAATTGGACATACCGTTGAGTTCGTATCGTCGTTTAGGGTTTGTTTGACATATAATTTGTCCTATTTAGAGACCGTTTCCCCTAGCACGTATTTCAGTGCAAAGTGGCCCACATGTGGACCCCTCTTTGGCCCGAAATTATCGTTTTGCCCTTGTGTCCAAATTGGATGAAATGGTAGACTTATCTTATTATCTTGCTGACTCTGGACACGTTAGTGATATTTATTTCAGCATTCGAAGACGTTCATTCGGAGGCAGTAGTTTCTGATCCCTTGTGCTTTACGTTTGGACGCATATACTACACAGCTTGATTAGCAGGCAAGTATACCTTGCCACGGTACTGTTTAGTTACATTCATTTGCTGCATATTTATTTTGTTATTATTTATTTTATTTATTTTGCTATATAAAACTGTGCATCCAAGAAAGACTTGGGTGCAACGACGGTTGCGTCATCTTTTGTCTCTTATTTATATTATGCATGTTGACCTAGTTTTATGAGATCACCACATGAGTAGAGACATTATTATGTTTCATTGGTCATGATACATTTATTACAAGAGTGTGAGTCTCATGTAGGACACGGACTTGCGTGATACGCTGGCTCCCTTTACGTAAAGGTCGTACGACAGATAAGGAATAACTGCTAAATAGAAATATCATGTTTATCAAACTTAGCTGTTACTAAAGGTGTTTGGGGTTATGGATTGACATGTTAGTAGCATTGGGTGGGAAGAAAAATGAGTAACCGTATATGACTCCTTTATACTTTTTTTTTTGGCCCGTAAGCTCCGCCGGAGACGCGAGGCGTTATGACCCCATTATTTACTGTAGGCCTATGGCGATCGAAAGATGTTATGCCAGTAGCCCCTGGATCTCCGAAAGAACTATGTCCATCCCATTATTTTAGCCAGATAGTCCATACGCGGGAAAGTTGATCTTAAACTGATATCACATAGACTGGTTAGGCGACCATGTTGGATGTTTACTTTCAGTACTTTATTGAAATAGTTTTATGTATCTTGTTACGTTCCTCTGAGGACCTGGTCCCTTTCCAGTTATAGACGATCAGGATTATCCGCAGGAGTACGGATTGGGACCTGACGCATCATTCTCGGTTGAGGAGGTCCTACCCTCTGAGTATTCATGATTACTTCATAGCTGATGGATCGTTAGTTGGTATTCTCTTTATTTGATATTTATTTTATATTGGGGTTCCGTTCTCCTCTATCATTTTAGTTTTGATTTAGTCGTTTGGTAGTGGATTTGTCTCCACCGGACTATTATTTCTTTTGATACCTCGTACTTGAGCCTTTTAGTTATTTAATTTGGTATTCTTTTACTTGTGTCTGTGGATGAGATATAGATGCTTGTGACTATGTTGACAATATATGTACCACTTATGAATTATTTATTCATATACAACGTACGTGTGTGATATAATTTTTCTAAGATATTGGAGTATCGTATACATACGGCTTACATGCTATGTATTCCTAGTCCTACATATTTTGGGACTGTGGCTTGTTAACTTGGTGGCAGAATGTGTTGTATGCTGCATCAATTCTGGAGCAAGAACAGGTTGGACCCACATGACCTTCCCCCGTGATGTGGTGGGAGGTATCAGTCCTGCTGTTTGGTTACGAGATGGGGGGGATTGACAACCTCCATTATTGCCCAGGAAATTGGGATTACTCCGTCTTGGGCTTTTATCACAGGAAAGTTGCCAAACTGGAGAGATACCATTTTGCGACGATTGTCTTGTCATCGAAGTCCAGTGTAAGGGTCTTGGTGTCAAGCAGCCGATGGATGTACCGCTTCAGTGTGTAGCAGTCTCGCGTTTCATGATAGACGTAACAATGGTACTGGCAGTACTTTGGATTATTCACCTCGATTGCCTCAACAGGGCATTTGACGTCAGGGAGCCGAAGCTTGTTTTCCTGTATCAGCACGTCAAAGATTTCCATGATGTCACTGACTTCGAAGGAATAGGTTTCCTTCGATTTTGGAGCTTACGCCAGCTTCTGCTCTTGCTTCTTGGTCAAGTTTGCGACAAGGACCTACTGTCCTTTGCCGTTACAGCTATTGTTGCCTTTATTGTTGTTATTGTTGTTGTTATAAGGGCATTTTCCCCTATCACCAGTGACGGGGATCTATATTCCCAAGATCCGGGCGTCCCTCACCTTCTTCTTAGTGTCGACAACGTTTATGATGAACATTGTTCAGTCTTTGAATTAACTGTCGCCCATCCAGAGGCTGACTGCTGGAAGTAAATTTCTGCGGCACATGTCCATTAGTGTGGACTCAGAATTTCTAGAAGGTAACTTCAGTGCTGCTTGCATGTATTGTTCGATGTATGAGCGTACATGCTTCTTCTCCTTCTGCATAATGTCCATTAGAGAGGACATTGTTATGTTGCTTCCCCCGTCATAGAATCTGGCGAGAAAAAGACCCTTTAGGTCGTTGAACGATGAAATGCAGTTGTCTTACAAATTGCAGAACCAGTCATAGGCTACTCCGGTTAATGACCCAACAAAGAGTTTACCGAGTAGAGCGTCATTGCGAGGTAGGTGCCCCATTCTAGTCTCAAAGTAACTTATGTATTGACGGAGAGATATCTTCCGGCCAAATGGGTTCAGATTGAAGGGATTATACTTTGGTGGATATGACACATCTCTCCACTAGGGGAATACGGTTGTCATATCCTGATCTCTTGGAGTGTGTCCCGATTGCCCAGCGAGTCCAGACAAGCTCTCAGTTCTTGTACCTCTTGAATTCCTTCTCGGGCCTCATATGATGCAGAAGGAGCAGACGACTCTAGTAGAGCATGACGGCCACTAGCGAGAGGCGCGGTTGCATTCAAATCTCCATTGGTCCTAGGGTCCTGGTTTGCTTGACCTGAGGCCCTTGGTGGTTGAGAGGCTACACTTGCCTTGATGTCTAGAATTGCTTGGGTCAAGACTTGCATTGACTCACTTATGGTTTGCATCAAGGACTCGAGGGTTTCGAGGCACTGTCGATCATTGGGGCCCTCGTGCTCATCCCCTGCCATGTATGATATTCTCACATGAGGTCAGATGGATGGGACGGTAGACATAGCACTTTCTGCCTCAAACTCTTGCAGCGAATAGTCATCGGGAAAAATTGGTAGTGCGGTGTCTCGTTCGGACTCTGATGGAACACTACCCCAAGCGTAGGAGGCTGCATCTTCTTTATGAGGGTGGATACCCCCAGGGATCTCAGCACCCATTCCCTGGGAATCGCCATTGTCTCGAAATACTAGATTCTCGTAGAGTTCCGTGGGATTATGACCCCCAGCTTCTACAATCATCTGGGGTCCCGAGAAAGAGCTGCCCCCAGTGGCTGAAAGCTTCTTCTTTGAGAGGGTGCCCACGAAAATACCCTCTTTAGGCCCTTCTACTGGTCCTCCTTGGACCCGCCTCATCGACACGCTGGTCGAGAGTGACGTACTGGAGGGGCTGGACTTCCTACCTTCCTTCGCGAAGGGGCCTTCGAAATCGAATAGCATGAGGCGAAGGACGGCTCCTCCTGCTCTCCGGGCTACTGTCGGCTGGGTGCCCTTGGTTATAATTGCTGGAATATCGGCCGCCTGTTTGCAGGTACTGCTATCTGATTATAGCAGCAATTGATGGTAAGTTGGCATAGTGATGCCCCGAAGGGGCCATTTCATGTGTCATGGTTGTTTCCGTCGCTTTGCGCTTGTGATTGATCACGTTGCGCAAGTCACTTGAGGGTTTATTTACCCTTATACCTTTGTGATGATCACATGGGTGTGTGGGTGTTGTTTTTGCTCCCTGGCCTGGGTTTCTTGGAAGAACTTTTCCCAAGTCATCATTAGAAGACTTTTGAGATTGACCCAGTCCACTTGCCATTGTGGGCTGGACACGTGGGTCGGTCTTGTATAGCTTTCCGTTTGAGGCAAGCATAACAGTCAGCGATGCCTATTAACGAGCAGCCGGATATGCAGTTGCTTAAGCTTGGCGAGCTCGCGCTGCCTTAGACTTCTTCGTCCTTGCACGCGCTGGTGGATAATACGAAGAGTCCAAGTTTTGGTTTTTACCATTCTCAGCATGGCGCATAGGATCAGCGCTGCGTGTGTCACACCCATTCCTAAAATACCGAGGGACTAGCTATGTGGCAATGGCCAACAACACAACTTTAATAGGCAAATCCAATTTAATGGGCCCGTTAGAGTGCACTTAAGCTATAATACATATAAATGGTCTATGAATACCTGTCACAGTCTATATATCCAATCTCATCCATAATAAGAAATAAAATTACAAAAAGACAAGTCCAAACACAATAATATAACATGATCTGCCCAATCAAAGCAATATAAATAATGTCACGGGGAACAACCCATCATCAAAATGGAAAGAAAAATAACTCCAAGTACAATATCCAGAAGTCACTACAAGATCAAATATCAAAGAATACTAAGCGTAAATAATGAATAGTGAGAATATTGTTTCCTCAAGAGAAGTCCTCTGGAACAACCTCGTCCTCTGCAACCTGTACATCTCTAATAGTAGCACCTGCCCCGTAAACCTCGGGATAGCTCTCATCGTCTACACCTGGTGACATAATCCGGATCCAGGTCCTCAAGGGACATAGCAAGGTACAATAAACACTCAAGCCAAATAAAATACAACAAGTAAATATAAATAGATCCTCAGGGCAAGCTATGTAACCAGCTAAGTAAAATGCAAATGAGATCATCACTAGTACTCAGGCTGAGACCACTACATGCTCTGTGTCGGGGAGCCTATAGCAGCAAGTAATATCACGACTCCAGTATATGTGCCAAAGATCTAAGAGAGAGTCTAAGGCACCTCAAGTAGTATATATATAAATAATCAGCCTATAGCCTGTGTGTGTCTCCCAACCCAATGTAACCTCATGTCTCATGTCCATAACGCAAGATTATGACCTCTAGCTAGTACAACGAGTCATAATAATATCCATGTAATATGCAAGTCTCATGTCACGAATCCTGTAAGCGTATACAGAATCACCATAAATATCTCAGGAAAGATTCTGTCATATAAAATGGTGTCAAGTGTCCTATGGTATGGCATACTTGGTAAAGCAAGCACGTAAAATATATAGGATCGCATAATCAACTCTCTAAGTGACGTTGTACGACTCCGCGTACGGCGTTGACACCCGAATCTTGTTCGGACGCAAACCAATGTCTCATGGTCCTAGGTTGAACAGGCACATCACAAGAATATATATAATAAAAGAACACAAGCAAGTAATATAACAGGATCTTTGCAGGTTTGGCAAGGTACACTTGCCTGGGTTCTAAACTCTGTCAACTACTCCTGGGAAAGTAGAATCTGCACGTACCCCTCCGGATGCTGAAACAAACATCATCAATATTTCAGAATACTTGAAATAGCTAGGATTGGCTACCCATAAGTCTAATTTGGACACAGGGGCAGAATTGACAATTTTGGGTCAAAGCAGGGTCCACATATGGCCTACTTTGCACCAAAAAATATGCCAGAGACAAAGTTACCTAAAATTTTCAAACTTAGTGTCTACGAGTCCAGAACGACAATATGAACCCAACTGAACGTTCAAAACTGAATTCTGATGAGCCGATCCCAAAATCGCCTGTCATGTAGAACCGTAGGGCCTACAAAATGATGTTTCGTCAACTTTCTCAAAATTAAACCAAACTTGGGTCACAGGACCAGCGTAATGCTATGAATCCAATGATACAAGTTTTGTTGCGAAATAATAAGCACACACGAAGTTATGGCGAGTGCTAGAAAAGGCAGATACGGTACTTTTCGACCGATATGCGTTAATTTCGGTGTGCACGCACATCCAAATCAAGTTCCACAAAATTTCACACGTCTGCGTTTATGTTATACTTCTTTCGATACAACTCGCACACGACGAAGTTGCCTCGTTTGGCGAAACGTTCCCCGTATCGTAAGATTTTGGGTGTTTTAAAAAATAAGTTTTTGGTCATTTTGGAACATGAATAATTTTACCATTAAAGCAAAATAATAAAAACTAAAAGAACAGTAAAAATCTTGGTTATATTGTGAATAAGTTCTTTCAATTATATTTTGAAAATAATTAACGAGTTGGTAGAAAATTGGGCATGAACATGGGTACTTGGACTGAAATTTAAAATTTTTCTGAATAATTTTTCGTCCAACTTTCGGTCGATTTTTCGATCAAACCAGGATGCCTAAATTCGTTCCACTTAAAGAGAATCCTAAAGGGTTAGGTTGTGAACATACCAGCAAAGACGGGACGTGAATTGGACGAGCAAGGAGGGCGAAAGTTGTGCTCGAATGAGGGGCCGCAACTGCTGTGTGTGCGCGCACTGGGGGGCTGATCTGCGGGCGAATTTATATCCTATTAAGAGTAACTAGAACACTAACACATCACTAAGTTTAGAATATTTAAGTAAACCCTAGCATCCCTTATCTATAGAATGGCTTACCATTATTCCTTGATATAATTATGAATGACTTAAGAGTGGTATAGGCACTACTATCGAGTTATGGATACAAATTACGTGATTTAAAACTAAGAATAATCAGATCACAATCTAAAGGAACAACTCAAACTATCAAGTTCTAACTACCAAGCACATAATTTAAAGTTCAAATTAACAAACTATAACCCTAGTAAACTATATATCCTAACATAGAATAAAATCACTTGGCCTTCGATCATAAGAGTTATGCGGCATGAGTTGAAAGATGAAGAAAGAAAGAACAAAATTAGTCATCGCACAATTCGCGAGTGCTAAGTTTTCAGAAGAACCAGATATGGATTTAAAATAGAGGGACTCTAGATAATATCATGGTTTTCTAAGGGAAGGTGGTACGCTAATCTCTGTGTTTGAGGAATGGTCGAGGAAATATTATATTCATTCCTCTTGGTTTCCTAGGGTACGGTCTGCTAATATCAAGACAATGAATCTAAAGTATAGTTCTATAATACTATTTCACTATAAAAGTTAAGTTTGGTCCTATTATTCAACCTTGGATTTCTATGGGTTCCTCAATGCTAAGGTCAAACAATATGGTCAGATTTATAGCTAACTCTAGTAGTGCCTATACCACTCTTAAGTCATTCATAATTATATCAAGGAATAATGGTAAGCCATTCTATAGATAAGGGATGCTAGGGTTTACTTAAATATTCTAAACTTAGTGATCTGTCAGTATTCTAGTTACTCTTAATAGGAATGTTACCCTACTTATTATCTAACAACAGGGACTTTTATATTCTATGAGAAGGCTATACTCAAGGAACTATTAGGAAAGCACATGAGTCAAGCAGGATGCGATAGAATGAATAGGATGGAAGATAAGTCATAGTCAATTGTGGATGAGATCCTATACTCTAATCCTATTTGTAGGCTTGCTCGGTACTGTAGAAGCATGAAAAATACGCTGGGAGGATCTACGCGGCATCTTAATACAGAGCAGCGTAAGCAGAGGCCTCCAGAGCCGTCGAACATGCAACAGAGCTCTTTCGCCAAATACAGCGTAAAATATGAGCTCAAAGGACCATCCACGTAAGTACGGTACGTCCAGGCTGCCCCAGCATAAAAAAGAGTTCTTTATCGCCTCCATGGCGTAAAACTCAGCCGCTCTCAAAAGCAGCTTAAAGCGTACGAGGAACGCTTCGTCTTCCCCGAAATGAACCTGTCAAGTCACGCAGTGAATCTGACCCCTGACTTCTGACAAAAAGTATTGCACGGCTACCCAGACGACGGCTAGAAACAGTGGCAGACCCCTCGGGACGCGCTCCACAGTATGATGTCAAATCTCTGCATTTAATGCAGAGGATTTGGTTAAAATATCACCAAACCGTCGCTCACTGAAGTCCCCTCAGCATAAACCGCTCTTTCGCGTGCAAGGGAATACACCGCCTCGTTTTACACGGGCAGACGTGAGCTGTTTACGCTCCACAGCGGACAAACCGTCAGCCATGTCAAAAGCTGCACGTTGCACAGGGCTCGAGGCACGTCTCTGCGATTGGCGGACAAGGCGGTAACAGCCTTCTCGAGGCACGTCTCTGCGACGAACACACAGGAGAGCTGCAGACCTTCAAAAACACGCCTTCGCATTTAATGCACAAAATGATGGCAGATCTCTGCATTTAATGCAAGGGATTTCGTTATATCTTCAAAAGTCATGATTCCGGCTAAATACGTCCACATCAGCATTTTGGCACGGTACGCAGCGGCTTCTACGCCCAGGATCTGTGCCTATTCGGCTTCAACGCCCGTTCGGCTTCAAACGCCCACTCAGTCTCTACGACCATTCGGCTTCTATGCCTGCTCGGCTTCTATACCTGCTCGGCTTCTATGCCTGTTCGGCTTCTATGCCTGTTCGGCTTCAACGCCTGTTCGGCTTCTATGCCTATCGGACTTCTACGCCCACCCGGCTTCTATGCCTACTTGGCTTTTATGCCACGATGACAGACATCGGCTTTTACGCCCACCTCTTCTACACGGGGGATACCTACCTACGTGGCTTTTACGCCATGATCTTCGTAGCAATTGTACGCGTTGTGTCCCTTAGTTGGACCCGCGTCACACGCTCATTCAAAAGATCATCCATACGCAGGCATTGGTTACTTTAACCGTCATATAAAAGGGTGCTGTGTTGTCTGCTCCTCGGGTTTTACACCAACTGAGTGGTCACTGTCACAAAAACTCTATAAATAGAGACCCCTATCAATGGGGAAAAAAGTCGACAAATTAAAATATCAAACAATTGAAGACTCAGAGAAGAGGTCGAATAATTGAAGATCGAGCAAGGAGAGAGGAGATCGAGAGAGAGAGAGAGAGAGAGAGAGGAACCCGGAGCTCGGACAAAGGATAGGGATCGGCGACCTGGGCATCGTGCATCCACCCTTTTCTGCAACCCCCGAGGCTGCTTCCTGTCTTCTACGGCGCTTCTTCACCATCGTGTGGTCCAAGGGCTAAAGTGATCGACTGCAGATCAGACACCTATAGCAATTTATACCCAGATTAAATAAATTGTACTCCCACATCCTCGTATAGGATTACATTGTACAAGATTGTTTGTAAACCAAAGAAGGGGGTTCTGTGTAAACCCCATATTGAATATATTTTTATTCTTTCGTTTTCTACCACAAATAAGATGGCGACTCTGCTGGGGACAGCTTTCTTTTCTGATGAGGAAGAAATTGCTCAACACGATGCGGTATCTATAGGAACCGTGAAGAAGACACTGGTCGTCCAATTCGACCAGTCTGCCTACGAAGACATGCTTCGAACCGGAGGTAGCTCTCACCCTCTCTCCATCCAAGACAACAGGAAGCTACGCAAGGTCTGGATGCCCAAGACATCCTCTACCATTCCTGTGGACTCTCCGATCTCTCCGATCTCTCCGACCAATGAGGTTGTAGCATCGCTCCCTCCGTGCCCCACACATAAAATTCAGTCTCCCGCTACGCGCGGTACAGACAAAACTTCGAGCAAAGTCTCAGCGCTAACTCAGAAGTATCCACTGCGCTCTACGCGTAGAAACCAGTCTCCCGCTACGCGCGGTACAGACAAAACATCGGGCGAAGCCTCAGCGCTAACCCAGAAGTATCCACTGTGCTCTACGCGTAGAAACCAGTCTCCCGCTACACGCGGTACAGACAAAACTTCGGGCAAAGCCTCAGCGCTGACCCAGGAGTATCCACTGTGCTCTACGCGTAGAAATCAGTCTCCCGCTACGCGCGGTACAGACAAAACCGCTGATGATGCCTTAGTGCCAAATCAGAAGTACAGGTCACGCTCCGCACACAAGACGACGTCTGACCTTTACGGGGAACCAGATGAGCGCTGTGACCTACGCGGAGGAAATTAGGCGGCGGAATGCGGAACTGCCCGGCCCTTACGCCGGCGAGGGAACAATCTGTATACCCTCCGGATTACGCAAGAAGCCGATGGCCGACTGAGGACCTCTTCAGCTTCACGCCAGCCTGAGCAAATCTTCAAGATACGCCGGAGGTTATCCGCCACCCAGATGGCCAACCTGTTGTACACAGGTGGCGCAACAAGAGCCATGGTGCCCAACCTCCGCACGCCACTGATGGGAACAGAAGAAACAAACAATCGTCTTCTTCCACAAATCCGCGTACATATCTGACCCAGAGACACAAAGACGGGAGTCACGAGCAGGCTTTAGATCTCCCAGGCGTCAAATGGGGAAAAATCGTGTGGGAAGACGCGTCAACATCTAACGTCATCATGATATCTGAACCATGTGAAAGTGGGACCTTTGTGGTCCCACCAACTCGCGACGACCAGCATCCAATAGTCTTCAGTCGCAGGGGGAGCGGTCCGATTGTACAGAAAGATTTTTGCGAGGCTGAGGGAGGGAAGATGCAAATCCACAGGTATAGACCTCAAGCTCTGAAGATTATACAGAATATGGGTTATGATTTAAAATCAAAGCAAGGCCTCAACTATGGAAGAGGCAGGAGAACACCGTTGCATAGTAATCCTTACTATCGATAAACTCGTTTCGGGTTGGGGTACACCGCATCCCCTGCTGCACACTCCAAACTGCCAGAGGGTGATCCTGTAATGCCGGAGGAAGGTCCCTCCAAATCAGATTCTAAAGACCATTATAACAAAAAGACGGGGGGTAGAACCCTCTCAAAATCTAGGTACAATGCGGCGAGGACGACTCTCCCGGAAGAGCAAAGGACTCGGGCGTCAGGATCCCGGAAACCGAAAGAGGCCTTTTCCTTTAAAGAAAAACGACATCATTGAACTCTTCAACATATTGATAAAAGAAGACAAACTCCAGGTCCCCGACATCAGATACCCCGAAGGAGCCGGCGAAGTCGATGATCCAGATTATTGTCTCTTCCATCAGTACGTCTATCACCCTACGAAGGCCTGCTATTTGTTAAAAAGGAAAATTCAGGAGTTGATCGATGCCAAGGTCATCACTTTACATCTATAAGCAAGGGAAACAACCACTGTGAGCCAGGGTTCACCTTTTTGGTTCCTCAAGAAAGATACGGCATGATGAACCCCTGAAGGTTTCCCCAGTGGATCCTACAGGTCTATCCCCACTCGAGAAAATCACTATATAGTAAAAAGGGTTTATCATTATCCCTGATCATCGATTGTCATCTACACTTAACATTGGTACTTAGCCCTAAGTACACCAGTAGTGTTAAAATCCACCAAAAAAAAAACTGCCATGTCCATCTTACCTCTGAACAGATATATCCTCTCCCCATGACGATATGGAACCTATAGCACAAAAATTCTTGGCAGCTATGGATTCCTGTCACCCGTACATATGGGAGGCGACATCATCATCCAATGTCGTCGCAGCATACGGACCATAAGAGGACTCTATCTTCCTCGTACCGCCTACCTGCGGCAATCAGCGTACAATAGTCTTCGGCCGCATGCGCAATCAACCGACGGTCCAAGAGAATCCTCTCAATAACGATACTGAGAAGATGCAGGTCCACCAATATAGCCCACAGGCATTGAGGATCATGCAAAGCATGGGCTACGACTTGGAGCGGAAGCCAGGCCTCAACTACGGGAAGGGCAGACGAACGCCACTGTTCGGCAATCCCCGCTATCAACAGACCCATTTCGGGTTAGGGTATATCGCCTCCTCCAAATCAAGCGAGAATGTCCTTTTCTCCTATCAGGACGGCTCGTCACCCCCCGACTCACCGAACGCTCTCGAACGGACATTATCAGTAAATATGGTAATGACAGATCCCTGCGGAGCGAACGAACCAGAGTCTGAGCCATTGGAAAATGACTCTTGGGCTCAACAGATGGATACACAATGGGAGTTCCGCTTCGAGCAGAGAGAACCTCCCACTGAAGATAAAGTTATCCAGATCGACGTTGGGGATGAACTCTCACCGAGGCCAATATTTATTAGTAACAATCTTTTCCCAGCCGAAAGGGAAGAAGTTATTCAACTGATAAAAGAATACATCGATGTCTTCGCGTGGAATTATGAGGATATGCCAGGACTTGATCCAGAGATGGCTACGCACAAACTCAATATATCACCCGATTCAAAGCCGGTGAAGCAACACCAGCGCCGGTTCCGCCCGGATATGATGGACGCCATTGAAGCCGAAGTCAAAAAGTTGATAGCCTGCGGTTTTATTCGGGAGGAACAACATCCCGACTGGGTCGCCAACGTTGTTCCAGTCGTGAAGAAAAATGGGAAAATACGCATCTGCATCGATTACAGGGATCTGAATGCGGCCTGCCCCAAGGATGAGTTCCCTCTTCCCATCACAGACATCATGATCGACAACACCTGCGGTTTTGAACGCATGTCTTTCATGGACGGATTCTCGGGGTACAATTAGATCAAGATGTATCCTGGAGACGAGAAGCATACCGCCTTTCGAACACCACTGGGGGTATATTGCTATACAGTAATGTCCTTCGGATTAAAGAACGCCGGGGCAACATACCAACGAGCTATGAGTAACATATTCCATGAGCATCTACGCAAAATGATAGAATGCTACGTAGATGACATAGCTGTCAAAAGTTGCCTCAAGGATGATCACATTCGAGACTTGAGGTCGGTGTTCGAGTTAATGCGCCAACATCAACTCAAGATGAATCCTACGAAGTCCTTTCTGAGTGTATCTAGCGGCAAATTCCTGGAATTTGTCATTACCGTCAAAGGCATCCAAGTGGACCCTGAGAAAGTCCAAGCCATCGTAGAAATGCGATCACCTCGTAATCTGAGGGAACTTAGGGGATTTTAAGGTCGTCTGGCTTACATCCGTAGATTCATATCCAACCTCTCCGGAAGATGTCAGCCTTTTTCTCGCCTCATGAAGAAAGGTGTATCCTTCGTATGGGACGAAGCCTGTCAACAAGCGTTTAACGATATCAAACGCTACCTCACTCATCCGCCAGTTCTGGTGCCCCCCATCGTAGGAAGACCATTCTTCCTATACGTTCGAGCAATGGACCATTCCCTGGGAGCTCTTCTTGCGCAGAAGAACGATGTAGGGCATGAACAGGCTATCTACTATCTAAGTAGAATGATGGTCGGAGCCGAACACCGGTACAACCCAGTGGAGAAAGAATGCTTGGCTCTGATGTTCGCTATCCAGAAGACGCGGCACTATGTCACCGGCCAGACTATCCATATCATCTCCAGGATCAACCCTCTTCGAATACTAATGAGCAAGCCAAGTGCTCTTAATTCCTGACTCGCAATATGGGCGATGCTGTTAACACCATATAACATGGTGTACGTCCCTCAGAAGTCCATCAAAGGCCAAGCATTGGCCGACTTCCTAGCTGCTCATCCAATCCCGGAGACCTCCATGTTGTACGAGGACATCCCTGACGAAGTTGCAGAATGTAATTCCGTGACAGAGAGCGACGCATGGCAACTATTCTTTGATGGTGCCTCCAGAACCGGTCCTAGGGGAAGTGTGGTCTCAGGAGTAGGAATCGTCCTAGTTACTCCCGACAAACTCATCATCTACCGGGCATACTCTCTTAACGAGCCCTGCTCCAACAACGTGGCAGAGTATAACGCTCTTTTAATCGGGCTCCAAGTCGCTAAAGAGCTGGGGGTCGAATCCCTGGAAGCTTTCGGTGATTCCCTGCTTATCGTCAATCAAGTCAGAGGAATATATGAAGTCCGGAATCCAGACCTCATCCCCTATCACCAAGCAACGGTCGAGATAGCCGTGACATTCAAAGGGTTCTTCCTGGAGCATATACCTCGATCCCTGAATCTTGAAGCTGATGCCCTAGCCAGTCTAGCCGCAGATCTGGCTACTCCTATAAGAAGGCAGGACTCGGTAATCCTTCTTAACAAAGATTTATTCTGTGTGAAAAACAACTCTCACATAGAACGCAGCTACGCTGCATACGCCAATCCTCCCAGACGAGATTGGAAGAGTCCTTTCATAGATTTCGTGGCATACGGGATCTTGTCGGAAGACCCTAAAGAAGCAGTATCCGTCAAGAGGCGGTCCTTACGCTTCTACTTCGATGCTTCTTCACAATGCCTATATCGTCGGACCTATGACGGACTGCTATTAAGATGCCTCTCTGACGACGAGGCACAAATGATCATCCGTGAAGCTCACGACGGCATATGCGGAGCGCATTAACCCGGTCCTAAGCTACAGGATCGTATCAGGAGAATGGGCTACTACTGGCCCACTATGATCACAGACGCGATCAGCTATGCAAAACAATGCAAGGCCTGTCAGGTCCATGCGGACTTCATATATCAACCGTCTGAATATCTACATCCTACGGTTGCATCCTGGCCTTTCGAAGCATGGGGTATGGATGTCATTGGTCCTATCCACCCGTCTTCTTCCAGGGGTCACCAGTTCATACTGGCCATCACGGATTACTTCTCCAAGTGGGCAGAGGCTATCCCTCTCGCAGAGGTAAAAGCGTCTAATGTGATCAGCTTCATCAAGCATCACGTCATCTATCACTTCGGGGTACCTCGGAGGATAATTCACGACAATGGGCCTCAGTTCATCAGTCAAGCGTTTTATCGATTTTGCGATAAAAATCGGATACATAATGTTGCCTCTACGGCATATTATCCAGCTGATAATGGTTTGGCGGAAGCTTTCAACAAAACCATTATCAAACTCTTGAAGAAGTTCGTCTCTTCAAACAAGAGAGATTGGAATGAGAGACTGGGCGAATGCCTCTGGGCATATCGCACAACGATACGAACACCGACAGATTGCACTCCATTCTCACTGGTCTACGGGAGCGAAGCAGTTCTTCCCATTGAAGTCCAGATCCCGTCACTCAGAATAGCCGTGGCTAACGAGCTGACTCAAGAGAAGAACGACCTTTTAAGACTTCAGGAGCTAGAAGGATTAGACGAAAAATGCCTCCAAGCTCAGCAGCGCATCGCGCTATACCAAGCACGCATTTTCAGAGCTTTCAATCATAAAGTAAAGGAAAGAGTGTTCAGAGTCGGCGAGCTAGTTCTAGCAGTAAGAAGGCCGATGATTCTTACCCACAGGAGTAAAGGCAAATTCCAGCCCAAATGGGAGGGTCCTTATGTGGTCGAGACAACGTTCTCCAATGGCGCTTACAGGTTAGCCCAGCCTAATGGAGACCTGTTAATGGCTCCTATCAACGGCAAATTCCTAAAAAGGTACTATGCTTAATCTCCTCTGCTCGGGTAGAATATAGCGGAAACCTCAATTCTGACAAAACTACTTCCAGCACAAACCTTAGCCAAAGCATATTCTATCATGTCCGTATGACCTCTGCATAAATGTGTCCTGCTGAAGTTTCTTGAGAGCCTGTCATGTCCATATCACCTCTGATAGCATCTTACCCACAAACCTTAGCCAGAACATATTCTATCATGTTCGTATGACCTCTGCATAAATGTGTCCTACTGAAGTTTCTTGAGAGCCTATCATGTCCATATCACCTCTGACAGTATCTTACCCACAAACCTTAGTCAGAACATATTCTATCATGTCCGTATGACCTCTGCATAAATGTATCCTGCTAAAGTTCCTTGAGAGCCTATCATGTCCATATCACCTCTGATAGTATCTTACCAACAAGCCTTAGTCAGAGCATATTCTATCATGTTCGTATGACCTCTGAATAAATATGTCCTGCTAGAGTTTCCTGAGAGTTTATCACGTCCATACTACCTCTGATATTACTCTCGCCCAAACCTGTCATTTACATTCCGAAATGATGGGTCCACAAAGTCAGAAAAGAGTTCGCTTTATTCCCAAGAAAGAGCAAAATTACACTGGCAAGCAAGAAAAAAAAGAGAGGGTACATCATTGCGGGGGAGCAGTCAGATCATGAATCTGCCGCGCCAGTACGGCTATCCTCTCATCCCTGCAGGCCAAGGTATCAGCGCGGGCCTGCTCCAGCCGTACTTCATTGTCTCCCCTGAGGGACAATTCGGCCCTCGCCCGACGAACACCCGCGCAGGCAGCTTCTGCACGATCCAGATCCCGTCGCGCTGCACTCAATCGAGCGGTCGCTACGTCTAGACCTGCCAACGACTGGGAAGCCCACTCCTCTGCCTGAGCGAGCTCCTCTTTCAACTTGCGAGCCCTCGCTACGTTCCCTTCATGCTCGGATTGGCACTTCAGTTGAAGGGCAAGGGCCTCCTCCTCGACGGTCTTTCTTTCGTCCATCTCCAACTGACGTGTTTGAGCGAGTTTATCTAAGCTCTCCATCCGTTTGGCAAACTGCGCAGTCATGAAGTCATATCTGGACTGGACCTCAGCTTCAATATTGTCCCGAGTTAGCTGCAGATATTCGTTAATGGGTTGCTCCAAACCATTAACCATCGCCTCCAGGGCATCAGCTATCCCGGTGCCGTCAAAATCCCGGATCGCCTTTATCGAAATCCGAGAGGACTTCTTCAGGCGCTCGAGATCCAGATTCCCCTTCAGCACCATCGGTATCAGCGCTTTCAAAGTAGCATAGAAGACACGGGTATATTGCTCGGTCAGCGTAGCTAAATCCGATTGGGCCCCAGGAGTGGCAGCGGCATTGGCAAATCCCCCTCCAGGAACGATTGCGGACGAAGTGGTCACAACCGTCGCCTCGACAGGTGGTGCGACCAAAAGAGGCACGTCAACCGAAGTAGTCGCAATGACAGGCTCTTCTTCTTCTTGGGATATCGAAGCCTCTTCAATAGGCGAACCGGCCCCCAAAGATATTTCCTCCTCAAGATCAAACGCCTCCGTATCATCGCTAGGAGCCGGAGCAGAGCCAGAAGGCGCTTCAAAGCTATATTCCCCGTGGACGCCATCCCCTGGGAAAAGGACAAGAGAGTTGATATCAATATAATGGTACCCTTTCTAAGAAGGAGACATAAAGATGACATTTACCCGTGGCCAGCGGTATATACGACGCATCTGCAGTTGAGGTAGCTAAATCACGCCTTAATGACGTAATACGAACTGTCATACCTGGAGAAGGGGGTGGGCCAACCGACATCGCCAGGAGCTCTACTAAGCCTCCACCAAGGCGCGGTCGAGGTTCGTCAGTTGGGACCACGCCAGGCATACTCACGGACACGGCAGGGGTTTCATCCGTTGCTGGTCTAAGGGAAGATTCTCCCATCTGCCCCGGCCACACCGGCAATCTCGTACCACTACCGGAGGCAGTAGCGGCGACGACATCCTCAAAACGGAATGCCCCGGCACCGCCAGCCGAAATTGAGGGTCCCTCCCTAGAAGGCGAGGAACCCCCGATCAGGGAAACATCCTCGACAGGCGAAACAGCAGGTTCCTCTCTGGGAGCCTCGATGCCAGGAATTCGAAGAGAATGATTGACCGTCCTCTTCCTCTTGCGAGGAGAAACCTCCTTGGAAGCAGCAGCCCTTCGCTTCCCATAGACTACCAAAGCCCCCGCAGGCAGAGGCACTTCACACCTCAGCACCGTCACCAACGGCTCATCAGGAGTAGCGAACTTCTCACCCTCGTCAGGAGAAACCGAAGGGACTTCGACTCTTCCCCCAGGCATGGAAGGCGGCACCCTAAAACTCCCACGCATGTCAAAATCACGGTGGAAGGTGTTAACTGCCACGTAGAACTGGGCATACGAATGTAGGATGTGCAGCTCCGTGGAGGGTGTGACGACCGACACGATAAAGATTGCTCCAGTGCATCCCATGATGAAATATCGCCATCCTCTGGCTCCATCGATGAGGCCGCCCCTGGACCTGAAGCTGGTAACGGCATTGCCCACATGCAACTGGTCGTACCCAAATTGCCTTAAAACCGACTAGGCAAGTAAGGCTCGAGGAAGCAGTGATCTTCACTTCTATACAACAAGTGGGAAGGCCTGATACAGATCAACCACTTGAAGACCTCCGGAGAAAGATTAGTCTTCTCTCCACCTAAATCCTCCAGCCTGATCTCCGATTGATTGCGATGTACTGGGGGAGCAATGCAAAGGAGCTTCCAGCCATGACTGAGGCCCAGTGTCAGCCTACAGTCTAAAACTGTGTTTACATTCCAGGGAGAGTCCTTATAATTCAGCAGGAAGCTACCCCCCGGGCTACTACCGGAGCCAGGGGACATCACCCGAGGGTTGTGCAGAATTAACCATCCCATTAAATACAGGTATGATAATTCCACCCTGGGAAAGCTTTCACGCCGAGTCTCATCGGCGAGCAACCCGTCAGTCATGGCCCTCAGGCCAGCCTATATACGGCACACCATAGCAGGAAGCAGGCCCAGTCTTGCCCCAAACACCAGACGCACCGTGGGCCACAGGATATTCCGGTGAATACGGTCTGCAGATGCAGTACCGGGCACCACTACTCGACGCAGCCATATGGAGAGGAAACCAGCCAGCTGGGCTTCCTTGGACAGAGGTCTGCGGTAACGCCTCAAGTAGCTATAGGCCTTAGTGCCTTCGGGATACTTTCCTACCCCGTCGTCAAGAATCTGGTCCGACGCCTTGGCGTCATCCATAAGAGCCTCGACGACCTAGGCACTAAGCACGCCCAAACAATTTACGGGCTCATCCTTGCCCCCTGAGACTTTCTCCGGCTTGGCGGCCCCTGGCCCGGTGGAAGAAGAGGTAGGACGTCCACTTGGTAGTATGGGCCAAATCAGAAGGCTCATCATAAAAGGCCGTGCACGCGAAGTAGTGGCACATCAGCTCCTGATACACCTCTACTACCCGAGGGTCCGAATCCCCCAACTCCCGATTGGTGGGGACGTACGCTTCATATGGGGTATCCCCCATCGGCAGCCTCGAGATCACTGCCATCTCATGGAGGGCCAATCCCAACTCCCCCAGCGTAGTGGCAAAAGTCCCAGTGAGCGGAATGTATCGCTCCATCAGTGCCAAGTACAGGTTAGGGTTAGGAGGCAACCCAACACTGGTCGCGCTCACAGCGGCATACAGCCCAATGCACTCCAGCTCTCTCTGACAGTGCTTTAAGGCCCAGTCAATAAGGCAGGCCCATCGACGGTTTGTTGGAGTGATCCACCCGTTGCATCGAGGATTCTCCTTGAGATATACTCCCCCTCGCCCCATAAAGTCATTACAGAAAGTCGGTAACTGGACCGGCTGGATCACTAGACTGTCCTCGCTCGGGGCATTGCCCGGGCTCAGTCCCCTGAACGACGTCACGAGGCCAGAAGGACGACTGACAAACGACCCCTGGTCAGCTCCTTTCAGATGAAAGATCTTCCCCGGTTTGCCGTGAAGATCGGGCGTCAGGTTCCACGACATCCTCCTAGGGTGTGTCGCATGGAAGAACGCCGAGATGGGATAATCCCTCGGCATAGTCGGCAGGTACAAAACCAGGTTCCCGGCAGAAAATACCCAAGGTTCTCTTTTAGGCTTCGTCTGGGACCATTTATCGATCATGTCCCCAAAGAGAAAAGCTGGCTTTATGTACTGCTCCCCGTCTATATACGTCAGGGGCTCCCCGTTAATCATATTCAGCAGCGTCCGCTCGCCCAGGGCTGATATCAAAAGCCCCCTTCCCTCAGGATACTGGGGTCCGGAGATGGGAAATGCCATGTGGGACAGATCCTCCAAATAGTTCGATTGCAGCATCCCGGCAGCGGAACCCATCACCTCAGCCAGTGGAGACTCACCCAAATTAACTGCAAAAGTGCGAGAAAAACACGTCATTACGAAATCTTGCAGCATGGGGATCCAGAAGCCACAGTCTATGCTTTAAGCCAAGACTGTACAAATTTGGCCATTTTACGCAGAAAGTCTCATCCAGAGACGTAACTGGCAGCGTACGATCCGTGCTTTACGTCGGGCTACCAAAAATTCTAGTTATCACGCCGAAGGTTCCGTCCCCAGGCGTAAAACTAAAATTTTATAGTATATACCAAGTTTTTGGCAGTCGGAGCTGTTACGCCCAGAACTGGGAAAACGATGGAGCCCTTACGCTGGCACATTAGAAATATGGGCGTAAAAGATAAAAATGTCTCCGTGCATCATCTTCCTCAAAGAGGCTATCAGCACAGAAGATGACCTAGCGCGGTCACGTTCAACGTGTGCGAAGGATTTTTCGTCATTCTATGTCATCCAAAAAGGGCTCTACCTCTAAGGCCGGGAGCGCTGCTCGTCGGCGGGATACTTTGCTCAGGATGAAGTTCGCCTTGCCCAACCGAAGACTCCCTCGCCGGGACGGAAGAATGGGAAGAAGAACCTACACTCTTTCCCTTAGCGGAGGGGGTTTGCTTCGGCGCCATTTCTGAAAACTCTGAGTGCTCGGAGAAGCAACGAAGAAAAACTCGAACAGACGAAGACTCTCTTTCGCAGCAGACGAATGAAAAGTTTTCTCCCCAAAACTCGAGATATATATAGGGGTCGGATCGACTCCTCGAATCCTCGGACGGATTCCTCGAAACCCTAACCAAATCTCTCAATTAATAGTTGGTTATGATTGGATGCTACGTCAGCCCACTACTCTCGGAAGACGGACAGTCAGCAAATTCGAAGAGTTTTCGTGCAAAGCAGGTTCGTGGTTCTACGCTAAAGAGCTTTCTACGCTCGACAGCAACGAATCTACAGTTTTACGCTCGCAAGCTACAAGTCTATGGTTTTACGCCCGGATGCCTTTTTGTGCTCAGTAGCTTTCATGCTCGAGAGGCTACAAACCTACGACTTCACGCTCAGCAGTTACCAAACCTACGATCTCACGCTCGGTGGTGTTTAGTTTACGCTCGGAAGCAACAGGTCCACAGACCCTACGCTCGAAGATTTCTTTCTCTAAACAGGCTACGAATCTACAGTTCTACGCTAAGGGGCTTTCTACGCTCGACAACAACGGATCTACGGTTTTACGCTCGCCAGCTACAAGTCTATGGTTTTATGCCCGGATGTCTTTTGTGCTCAGTAGCTTTCATGCTCGAGAGGCTATAAACCTACGACTTCACGCTTAGCAGATACAAACCTACGATCTCACGTTCGGTGGCTTTCTACGCTCAATAAGCTATGAACTCAGGATTCCCAGCTCATCTACACGACGGATCTCTGACTTTCCGTGTATCCGGACGAGTTCTCCAAGCGGTCAAATACAAAGAGTTCACACAGAAGATACTCGTTCTTGACCCAAAGCATCCCAAGTACCCGAAGCATGCAGAGTTCAAACATTGAGAAATTACTCTTCTCGGGTCAAAATTGGAGGTTCATCGAGACTTCAGTCTGAACATCTCGTCTATCAAGATGGCAATTCAGTTTTTGACGGCCAAAGCCTCGACCCTGTTCCAAGGGATTTTCGAGAGACCATTCTTGAAGACGAAGTCTGAACAAAAAGTTCTGTCAGAGAAACTCTACGCGGTCCCTCAGTCCTAGCAACATGACAGTTCCAAATGTTCAAAATGCTCAACAGCGTTCTATGGACAGGGCCTAGTACTTTTTTTATCAGAGTCAGCGTAAAGAATCAGACGTGTCGAAGCTACACATATTCAGACTTCACAACAACATATGGAAAAGACGATCATATGCAGAGAAGAAAGACGACTTTATTAAAAGTTAAAATCACAATTACATATGAAGGAAATCCTGTCTATAGGGGTTTTCTTTATTTTTGTGATTACATATGAGGGAAATCCCCTCTACAAAGGTCTTCCTCTGCTTCCATGGCTGTTCATGACCACCACAGTCATGAACAAGAAGATCCTCCATTCGCCATGGTCGATCCAGTTGAGGTTTCTTTAAACCCAACTCAATCAGGACGACAGATTACGGTTTGTCTGATCTCATCCGCAGGGGTCTCAGGAAGAAATAAACAGTCTGCAAGCTGTCTGGTCCAATACGACCCTTCCTTTCTCCTGGTGCAATGCCATACGAAGTTGCTGATTATCCTGAGCAAGGGAGGCTAAGATATCCTTCCATGATCCATCGTTGCAATGGACACTTGCTCGAAGACGCCGTCTTTCTCGGCTCCTTACATACTGGAAGAACATGGTCTTCTTCTTCCTCAGGTCGACCCAACGAACTCCGACGATCATCTTAGCATGGTGAAAGGAAATGTGGGAAGAAACAGGTTAACTCCTCAGCCCTTTTATAGGCAAGCGAGGTCACACCTACCCCCAATAAATCTGCCATCAAGACCGGCCTGAAAGAACGTGTCAAACTTGACCGTTTCAACGCTCCACTCAGAAACGTTTCGAGTTACGAGGGGCCGTTCATGCTTCATTCAAAGCGTTTCAAATTCTGATGAATTTAAAAGCTTTGAAGGGGGTCTTGTAGAAGCATGAAAAATACGCTGGGAGGATCTACGCGATATCTTAATACAGAGCAGCGTAAGCAGAGGCCTCCAGAGCCGTCGAACATGCAACAGAGCTCTTCCCGCCAAATACAGCGTGAAATATGAGCTCAAAGGACCATCCGCGTAAGTACGGTACGTCCAGGCTGCCCCAGCATAAAAAATAGTTCTTTATCACCTCCATGGCGTAAAACTCAGCCGCTCTCAAAAGCAGCTTAAAGCGTACGAGGAATGCTTCGTCTTCCCGGAAACGAACCTGTCAAGTCACGCAGTGAATCTGACCCCTGACTTCTGACAAAAAGTGCTGTACGGCTACCCAGACGACGGCTGGAAACAGTGGCAGACCCCTCGGGACGCGCTCCACAGTATGATGGCAAATTTCTGCATTTAATGCAGAGGATTTGGTTAAAATATCACCAAACCGTCGCTCACTGAAGTCCCCTTAGCATAAACTGCTCTTTCGCGTGCAAGGGAATACACCGCCTTATTTTACACGGGCAGACGTGAGCTGTTTACGCTCCACAGCGGACAAACCGCCTGCCACATCAAAAGCTGCACGTTGCGCAGGGCTCGAGGCACGTCTCTGCGATTGGCGAACAAGGCGGTAACAGCCTTCTCGAGGCACGTCTCTGCGACGAACACACAGGAGAGCTGCAGACCTTCAAAAACATGCCCCCGTATTTAATGCACAAAATGATGGCGGATCTCTGCATTTAATGCAGGAGATTTGGTTATATCTTCAAAAGCCATGATTCCGGCTAAAGACGTCCACATCAGCATTTTGGCACGGTACGCAGCGGCTTCTACGCCCAGGATCTGTGCCTATTCGGCTTCAATGCCCGTTCGGCTTCAAACGCCCACTCAGTCTCTACGACCATTCGGCTTTTATGCCTGCTCGGCTTTTATGCCTGCTCGGCTTTTATGCCTACTCGGCTTCTATGCCTGTTCGGCTTCCATGCCTGTTCGGCTTCAACGCCTGTTCGGCTTCTATGCCTATCGGGCTTCTACGTCCACCCGGCTTCTATGCCTACTTGGCTTCTATGCCACGATGACAGACATCGACTTTTACGCCCACCTCTTCTACACGGGGGATACCTACCTACGTGGCTTTTACGCCGTGATCTTCGTAGCAATTGTACACGTTGTGTCCCTTAGTTGGACCCGCGTCACACGCTCATTCAAAAGATCATCCATACGCAGGCATTGGTTACTTTAACCGTCGTGTAAAAGGATGCTGTGTTGTCCGCTCCTCGGTTTTTACACCAACTGAGTGGTCACTGTCACAAAAACTCTATAAATAGAGATCCCTATCAATGGGAAAAAAAGTCAACAAATTAAAAGATTGAACAATTGAAGACTCAGAGAAGAGGTCGAACAATTGAAGATCGAGCAAGGAGAGAGAAGATCGAGAGAGAGAGAGAGAGAGAGAGAGGAACCCGGAGCTCGGACAAAGGATAGGGATCGGCGACCTGGGCATCGTGCATCCACCCTTTTCTGCAACCCCCGAGGCTGCTTCCTGTCTTCTACGGCGCTTCTTCACCATCGTGTGGTCCAAGGGCTAAAGTGATCGACTGCAGATCAGACACCTATAGCAATTTATACCCAGATTAAATAAATTATACTCCCACATCCTCGTATAGGATTACATTGTACAAGTTTGTTTGTAAACCAAAGAAGGTGGGTTCTGTGTAAACCCCATATTGAATACATTTTCATTCTTTTGTTTTCTACCACAAACAGGTACAGTAACATAACCGAGACAATATGCTCTTGACCTGCATAGGCCACCACTAAAAATATGTCACGCTCCAGTCCCAAAATACGTAGGACTAGGACACGTAAGCATGCCAGCCGTATGAATATGGCACTCCAATATATGGAAACTATAACACACGTATGCTGTAATATGAATAACAATTCACCGGTGGTATAAACCATCATAAATCATAGGGTATAATCTAATCTCATCCACAGAAAATCAAATATAATGAATAACCAATATCTATAACCAGATCCCAAAATGAAGTATCTAAAGATGATAGTCGGATGGAAACAAATCTACTGCCAAACTAGAATGAAGAATAAATAAGACAAATATAATATAAATACAACCTCTTGACCTCTCGCAATATAAGTAGCTAGTCTGGATCTGCGCTCCTGCAAATACTCATGAACAATGCACCTAGAAAGGGACCAGGTCCTCAGAGGTACATAACAAGATACATAAAAGCATGCCATAAAGTAAATACTGTAAAAACTCCAGGGTGACCTAACCATCTAAGTGAAATGCAACTTGAGGACAACTTTGAGAGTATGGGAAAGTGTAGGCTAGACATATGCTGACGTAATTCACCAATTGTGACAACTGGCTAGTATATGCCACATATGCCCCCAATACAAGGGCGCATGTATATAATAACGTCCTACCGCTCCGAAGAATGGGGAATCTGCATAGTATATAACGTCCATATTGCTCCGAAGAACGTGGAATCTGTATAGTATATAACGTCCATATCACTCCGTCGAGTGTGGAATCTGCATAGAGGAAGTGGGTGTCCCATACGCCTACTAGTCGTCCTCCCCGCCCAATGATCTAAGCATGTTGTATCCGCAACACGCTTTAGCTACTACGTCGCGGCGTCGTAACTCTGGCTCATAGTCTATCGTTAGAACAATAGCCCAACCTTACAACCAAACAAGGACAAGGATTGGACCATTGTACCACGCTAGTCTATGCTCCGTCTACTAATAACTGCTAAGTCTTCTATCATGCATCACTAATAGCAGTTATTCCCTATCCATCGTACGCCTACAAGTACAGGTGGCCAGCCGAATACGTAGGTCCGTGCCCTACATGAGACTCACAACACGTGTAAGAAATATGTCAAGGCCTGGGAGTCATACCAATAACTCCACAACTTTAGGTGGGTCTACTTGACACTAGGTCAGACACAAGTCCTAACGTCAACGCATTCGTTGACTGCACCCGAGTCTCTCTCGGACGCGCACAGTTATATAGTCTAAAACAATAAACATGCAACTAACAATATAACTAAATTTAAACAGTACAATAAAGGCAAGGTATACTTGCCTGCTCTGAAAAAGAATGAAGTCCCAACTCAAGGCGTCGTCCGATCTACCCGTCACATAAAGTAAACAAGTTAGGTTACAAAAGTGGGTGAATAGGTTCCTCCATTTTAATCTATTTTAATTCTGAATAAAATAACCTAAAATAGTATTTTAATCTTATTATAATATAATTTTATTGTTAAACTCTAATTTTGGTCCAAAGAAAATTAACTTTACGGATTTGTGATCCATGACACACAAATCGAGGCGATCCGTTGACAAAAAAGTCAACCAACTCAAATCCTAGATTTGTGTATGGAATCCTATAGATTTCAATGCTATATGAATGCTGGAATTGACAGTTTCATAAAATCATAAGTCGGTAAAGAGTTATGGCCACAAGGGCGCACAAATGATAGTTTTCGGTGGTTTCCTATTTACGTCTACGTTGCACAAATTTTACAGTAGACTAAACTTCCATATTAATTTCTGAAAAAATAATTTTATGTAATTTCATTATGTCAGATTTTCGAAACTTCAAACGGCTCATAGTTCCGAGTTCGGGATCTCCCAAAATCTCAAAATTACGAAAACGCATCTGATTTTGGACAATTGGCACTTACAGAATATTTTGGAAAAATAGGTTCTTAAATTATTAAAATATTTATATATTCTGAAAACTAACCTTGATATGGTTCTAATAAAAAAAATGGAACGCGTTTGGAGTCCGGAGCCTGAAGATATCGTCTTTTTAAGTCGTCATAACTACTAGAAAATGTGGCTGAATTTATGACAAATTTTGACTGTTTTTGGACGAAAAAGTGAGGAGTTTGGGGAAGAAAAATATGAAAGATGTAGGTATTTACAATGGTGGAGACTACTTAATTGAATACGACTAGGATTGGCTAATTTGGATAGGATTAGAATCAGTTTAAATAAGGATATGATATGTATGAAGTTGCTTTTCTAGTAGGCTCAGGATTTGAATTAATTTAAAATAGAGTTTGAGGTTATCTCAATAATTTATAATCTTAAATAGAATTAAAGATAATATAAATAATTTATAAATAATCTTATTAATATCTATTAACACTAAATTAGCGTCTACTAATATTAAGACTATATATATCCAAATAAATCCTAAATAATTTCAAAAATCTAAATAAATTTCTTAAAATTCTAAATAAATTACAGAAAAATATAATTAAATATTTTAACCTAAAATAAATATTTGGTAGGAACAATATGCAAGTATGGTCTCATAGTAAACCATGGAAGTCCTACAAATTTATGTTTCCTAGATTTTAATTACCCAAAAATTCTAGAAAAATCTCAAAAATTCTAAAATAGCCTAAAAATGATTTAAATAAATATTTATTTAAGTCCATAAATTAAGAAATTTATTTTCTAATTAACTAAGAGAATACTCTAAAGAGATTCAACATCTATAATAAATATAATAATATAAAATACACACAAAATACCTATTTTGGGTGAGGGGGTTTATAATTGTACGCCACGACAAAAGGGTTAATTAATCATCGTTTCCTTGTAATTGTGTCGCGAAAGTTGTGCGACCAAAACAAGAAATAGAAATGCGAATTTGTGAGGGACAGTCATGGCTGGAGCCTAATTTGACTCGTCTAAGTCGATCATGCTAGGTTGGTTGGAAGAAAAATGATATTGTTGCACTCAAGATCTTAAAACCATAGGGGTTGTTTTCCAAAGTTCAATTAGATTATCGAAATATTAAAATAAAAAAATAATTAATAATTATCGAACTAATCCTATGAAAAATTAGGGTGCTCACAATCTACCCACCTTAAAAGAATTGCGTCCTCGCAATTAAGTAAAACAAAACATAACCGGTCAGGAAAGGTTTGCTCCAGAATAGATGACGCGGTGGTATGACATTTATTGAAGCATGACACAAAGGATAAAGGACCATGACCAAGAAAAAAATTGAGAGGAATGATGAGGGTTTTATTCAAACAGAACATGTAGGGAAGCAATAAAAACTTCTCCTAGGCAATGAGAGATAAGTAACTCAAGAGTAAAGGAGTTTGATTAGAGCGAGGATCAACTACAACTTATGAAAACTTGTGTACCACTTACATATTGTTACTCTAGACTAACAAGTTCATGCTAACATAATACTAGGTATAGGCCAGGTAATGGAACTAACAGGCACATGCTAAAGTACTACCAGGAATATTTGTTACTATAGCTGGCTATGATAAAACTAAATCTTACCCATATTCGCTATTCCTTGGGTCCGTGCCTCCTCCAATGTTATCGCAAAAGCCTGTCCACGTCCCTGTGGTGGTGCCCTCTGCTGTTGTTGGGCCTTCTGGAAAAGTGTTGTATGTGGTGCCAAGGGTGGCCTCGGTTGATATCCTTCAGGTGTTGGTGGTCTGAATCCTCCATCTTCCGCCTGTGATGCTCCTGGTGCTGGATAAGCTGGTCGATGTGGCTGTTGGACTGGCTTCGGTGTTGGTAAAGCTAGTCGGTGAACCATTGGTGTTCCTCCCCAGCGCTCAGGGCAATCCCTGGTTGAATGCTGACTGGATCCGCAAGCTAAACATAATCCCAATTTGCGTCTGCACTCTCTCTCAATATGGCCTACCTTGCCACAGTAGTGACAAGTAGGAAGGGATGGGGCTCATGATGCTGCTCTCTGTGGTGGACTCATCTGGGGTCACTTTGTAGGCTCCCCGTGCGATGCTCGAGCTGGTACTAATGCGTACGGTCTCTTCTGGCTGGACTCCCTCCTGTGGATGCGCTCCATGCGTCGAGCTGCTACAAGGACGTCCGTATAAGAAGTAGGTGCAACTGCATCAATCTGTCTCTGTGGTTCAAAGCTCAGTCCGTCAAAGAATTTCTTCGCCTTCTCTTCTTCTGTCGGGATCAGTGTAGGTGCAAAGCATCTTAATCGTATGAACTCCGTATTGTTCTCTTCCACCGTCATATTGCCATGGGTGAGACGATTAAATTTTCTCGAAGTTCCACCCGAGCAATAGATGGAATGTATATCTCCTGGAAGAGTCTACAGAACTCCTCCAAGTAAATTGGTCTGGCCCAAGTCATTTCTCTTCAGAGAGCCACCAGTGATGTGCATTGTCCGTCAGCTGCATCATGACGGCAGTCATCCAGCCCTCCCTCGGAAGCTCAGCTGCTTCCAACTGATGCTGGATGTTAGTGAGGCACTCATCGACCTCCGTGGGTTCCTCCTTGCCTAAGAATGTACGTGGCTTAAGGTGGCAAAAATCTGAGATGGATCCTGTCGATGGCTGTCGGGCTGGTGGAGTCGCCTTCTCCAATGCTATCACTATACTGTTCCTTAAGTTCTCTGCCTAGCGTTGCTAGGCCTCTTGCTGAACCTACTATTGAGCTTGCATTATTGTATAGAATACCTGAAATAGCTGATGTCCGTTCATAGGCTGCCCTGGTTGAAAAGCTGGTATCGGTGGTATCGATGGAGTGAATTGAGGTGGTGGTGGAATATTGTCTCGCTGGAACCTCGTGGCATGCTGATTTGCTTGATTGCTTTGTTGAGTGGAGGGATCTCCTCTCAATAGCGTCACTCCATCATTGTAGGTAACCACAATACCTGGTGGTGTACCTGCGGGAGTCTCGTCGTTGGCTCGTGGGTCCATTACTCTGCACACAAAGTAAACTATGAGGTTCGCACAGATGAATCAAGCATGATGCAAGTCAAGAAATTAAGTTCAAGTTTGATATATAGGTCAAGGACGTATCAATATGTGGATGAGATCCTATAAATTAATTCTTATCCTAATCGCAGGCTTGTTCGGTCCCTTAGTAGAAACCAGAGCAATATATTCGTAGACCTGCATGGGCCACCACTAAAACCATGTCACGCCCTAATCCCAAAATACTGAGGGACTAGTCACGTAACAATGGCCAACAACATAACTGCAATGGGCATACCCAATTTAATGGACCCGTTAGAGTGCACTTAAGCTGTAATACATATAAATGGTCTACGAATACCTATCATAGTCTATATATCTAATCTCATCCACAATATGAAATAAAATCACAAAGAGACAAGTCCAGTCACAATAATATAAAATGATCTGCCCCATCAAAACAAAATAAATAATGTCACGGGGAATAACCCGTCATTAAAATAGAAAAAAATAACTCCAAGTACAATATTCAGAAGTCACTACAAGATCAAATATCCAAGAATACTATGCATAAATAATGAATGGTGAGAATGCTGTGTCCTCAAGAGAAGTCCTCTGGAACAAGCTCGTCCTCTACAACCTGTATATCTCCAATAGTAGCACCTGCCCCGTAAACCTCGGGATAGCTCTCCTCGTCTACACCTGGGGACATAATCTGGATCCAGGTCCTCAGGGGACATAGCAAGGTACAATAAATAATCAAGCCAAATAAAATACAACAAGTAAATATAAACAAATCCTCAAGGCAAGCTATATAACCAGATAGTAAAATAAAAATGAGAGCATCAATAGTACTCAGGCTGAGACCAGTACATGCTCCGTGTCGGGGAGCCCACAGCAGCAAGTAGTATCACGACTCCAGTATATGTGCCAAAGATCTGAGACGGAGTCTAAGGCACCTCCAGTAGTATATATATAAATAATCAGCCTGTAGCTTGTGTGTCTCTCCCCACCCAATGTAACCTTATATCTCTTGTCTATGATTTCTCATATCCATAACACGCAAGATCATGACCTCTAGCTAGTACAAAGAGTCATAATAATATATATGTAATATGCAAGTCTCATGTCACGAATCATGTAAGCCTATACAGAATTACCATAAATATCTCAGAAAAGATTCTGTCACATGAAATGGTGTCAAGTGTCCTAAGGTATTGCGTACTTGGTAAAGCAAGCACATAAAAATATAGGATCGCAGAATCAACTCTCTAAGTGACGTTGTACGACTCCGCGTACGACGTCGACACCCGAATCTTGTTCGGACGCTAAGCAACGTCTCACGGTCCTAGGTTGAACAAGAACATCACAAGAATATATATAATAAAAGAACACAAGCAAGTAATATAACAGGATCTCTGCAGGTTTGGCAAGGTACACTTGCCTGGGTTATGAACTCTGTCAACTACTCCTGGAAAAGTAGAATCTGCACGTACCCCTCCGGATACTGAAACAAACATCATCAATATTTCAAAATACTTGAAATAGCTAGGATTGACTACCCATAAGTCCAATTTGGACACACGAACAGAATTGACAGTTTTGGGTCAAAGCGGGGTCCACATGTGGCCCACTTCGCACCAAAAAATGTGCCAGAGACAAAGTTCTCTAAATTCGTCAAACTTAGTGTCTACGAGTCTAAAATGGAAATATGAACCCAACGGAACATCCAGAATTAGATTCCGATGAGCCGATCACGAATTGTCCGTCATGTAGAATTATGGGGCCCACAAAATGACGTTTCGTTAATGTTCTCAGAATCAAACAAAACTTGGGTCACAGGACCAGCGTAATACTAAGAATCAAATGACATAAGTTTTATTGTGAAACGATAAGCACACACGAAGTTATGACGAGTGCCAGAAAAGGTCGATATAATATTTTTTGACGGATATGCGTTGATTCCGGTGTGCACGCACATCCAAATCAAGTTTCACGATAGCCCATACGTCCGCGTTTATGTTACGCGCCTTTCGATACAAATCACACATGACAAAGTTGCCTCATTTGGCATAACGTATCCCATATCGCAAGATTTTTGGTGTTTTAAAAATATATTTTTGGTCATTTTGGAGCAAGAATAATTTTACCATTAAAGCAAAAAATAAAAACTAAAAGAACAGTAAAAATCTTGGTTATATTGTGAAGAAGTCTTTTTAATTATATTTTGAAAATAATTAACGAGTATGTAGAAAATTGGGCATGAACATGGGTACTTGGACTGAAATTCTGAATTATTTCTGAACAATTTTTCGGCCAACTTCCGGTCGATTTTTTGATCAAACCGGGGTGCCTAAATTCGTACCACTTATAGAGAATCCTAGAGGGTTAGGTTGTGAACATACCAGCGAAGACGGAACGTGAATCGGACAAGCGAGGAGGGCAAAATCTGTGTGCGAAGGAGGGGCCGCAAATGCTGTGCGTGCGTGCGCTGGGGGGCGGATCTGCGGGCGGCGCTGCGATGCGGCGGTGAGCAGAGGTGCGTTCGGCGGTACGGGCGGTGCCAACGTATGGGGTTGGTGGGTGATGGTTAGGGTTTAGGGTTAGTGTTTGATGTGTAGTATATATATATATATATATATATATATATATATATATATATATATATATATATATATATATATATATATATATATATATATATATATGAGAGAGGGGGGGGTTTGCTACCTGTACGTGGGAAAAGGGTTTGCTTAGAGTTTTAAGATTAGGGTTTGGGTTTGGGTTTGGGTAGGGTTAAGGTTAATGGGTTTGGGTTTAATTTCTATTTTCTTTTGTTTTATTTCTTTTATTTATTCAATAATTAAATGCAGAAAATTTCTAAAAATAGTTAGGCACTTGAAAAAATTCTAGGAAATTTATATTTCCTCTAATAAATAATCTACGACCAATTTATATTAATTAAACAATGTATTTACTAAATATTAATGGATATTAAATTAATTAAATAAACCTATAAATTTTATTTTCTATATAATATTAAATTATGAGTATGTAGTGGGTTCAAATAACGTAACTCGAGGGTCATGTGCGTAATAGGACCAGTTAGGCTCATAACATGGATTTAGTTGGGATAAATGGGTTGGTGTGGCGTGTTAAAATTGTACGTCACGACAAAAGGTTTAATTAATCATCATTTTCTCGTAATTGTGTCGCAAAAGTTGTGCGACCAAAACAAGGTATGGAAATATGAATTTGTGAGGGACAGTCATGGCTGGAGCCTATTTTGACTCGTCTAAGTCGAGCATGCTAGGTTTGTTGAAAGGGAAAGGGTAGTATTGCATTCAAGATCTTAAAACCATGGGGGTTGTTTTCAAAAGTTCAATTAGATTATCGAATAAATATTAAAATAAATTTTTTTAATAATTATTGAACTAACCCTATGTAAAAATCAGAGTGCTCACAGCGTGAGATTGTAAACCCCCTCAATTTTATTCTGTAGATAGTTAGAGTGGGCCAGATAAAATTTTAGATAGAATATATTGAGGATTAGAGTAGGAGATATTTTACCTGAAATTTTAATCCATTTAATTAAAACATCCACCCTATCTTTGTCTAATTATTCGGAGCCCATTTTCAGCCCATAAATTCCGTACAAATTTTGTACACTCGACTCAACTCGCCAAATTAGGCACTGGACTTTTCTGACTGTTAAAATCAACTTTTGTGTGCTCTAAATTAATTGCGCAACATTCCGAAAATCGTAACCCGTATTTAATTCCGTGTCGAACACCTGTGTCGTTACCCTCGATTTTGGGGTACCAACTTAACCCGTTGAGCCGGACCAACTAAAGGGTCCAAGACTGACTCCAAGCCCCCATCATTTTTGGCCTTTGCGCCGTTTCCAGATTTTGACCCCGCGGGCCCCAATTAAATTAAATTCGCGGGACGCGTTATCATCAATTAAATCGGGATTTAACAACCTTGTAAATTCTATTTTTAATATTAAATTAATCCCAATGCCCTTCAAATTTGACCCGCGCCTAACGCGCAACGCCCCCTCACTATGACAATTTTTAAATATATTTTTTCTCCGCAATTTTTGCGTCATTTCATGTGTCCATGCAAATTCCCGAATTTACGGGGGCCTATTTGCAATTATTGAATTGTTGGCAACACCTCATTGGTCAATGGTTATTTATTGGGTCCCAAAATGGGGTCCCAAACCCATTTCCCTCATGAAGAAACCCCCCACCTATTCATGTTAAATCTCATCCATCCATTTTAAATGGATGGATCCCAACCCTTCATTTCCCAACACATTCCCCTATAAAGTTACATTTTCCCCACCCTCACCACATAAACCCACCGGCCCTAATCCCTAGGGAAAACTTCTCTCTCCTCCTCCATAAATTTTTTTCATGCAAGAAGAAACACAAAGCTTCTTCCTCCTGCATTCTTATTCTTCATCTTCCTTCATTCTTCATCCTTCTTCTTTCCTTACTTTTCACTCCTTCTCACTGAAGAAGTCCCCACTCCGGCCACTGTTTTCCTTCCCCGCCAGCTTGCTCTCGACTCCGGCCGTTGGCCCCACCGCGGCGGACCCCGCGTTCGCTCCGGCCGCTGTCGACGCTGTGCGTCCCAGCCACCTCCGCTGCAGCCGGCTTCCTCCGCCGGCGCTGTGCGTCCCAGCCGCCCCGCTGCAGTCCAGCCACACCGCTACAGCCCCGCGGTCACCTCCCTCCACTGCAGCCGCGGCCAACCCACTGCCGACCGCGGTCATCTCCAACCCGCTGCAGACCGCGACTACCACCGCGGCCATCTTCCCTCCGGCCGTGCGACTCCCCCTCCTCCTCATCCGATAACACAGCCACCATCACCATCTCCTCTTCATGATTCACTCGCCACCGCATCCGAGTCCGCGAAGAACGCTGCTACGAAGCCGGAGATTTGCACCGCAGACGAGCTCCACTACGTCCCCGTGCCCGGCACCCGCTGGAAGCTCGCTCTCTGGCGCTACCGCCTTTCTCCAGAGCCAGGCGCCGAAGAGGAACCATCCGCTGATGACCCTGCCCGGAGTCGGCATCAATGCCGTCAGGTTCGATCTCTCCCCCGGAGCTTCATTTGCTCGCCACATGTCCAGCCATGGATTGGATCTGATAGTTCCATATGATTGGGACTTCGATAATCACTTGGAGGAGGATGTACCTGCAGCGATGGAATACATTAAAAACCACAGTAAGACACAAGATGGAAAACTACTTGCAATCGGCCATTCAATGGGGGGAATCTTGTTGTATGCCATGTTGTTGAGATGCGGTTTTGAAGAAAGGAAGTCTAGACTGGCAGCAGTTGTTACATTGGCATCCTCCGTTGGCTATACGTCATCAAAATCTACACTGAAGTTACTATTACCTCTTGCTGATCCTGCACAGGCCCTTAATGTCCCTGTTATTCCATTAGGAGCATTACTGGCAGCGCCGCCCCGGCCTCCTCCCTGTCCAGCTTCCATCACCACCACGTTCACCTGGATCCAGCCATCCATGATCTCTCCTCCGGCCAGCATTACCTCGCCGTCGAGGTATACCACCCCCTCTCTACTTTTATATATATTATCTTGTGTATAGTTAAGGATATGTGTGGTATAGTTTGTTAGCGTAAGTCTAGTATAGTATGTATGAGTATGTGTTAAAAATATGAGATTAGGGTTTAAGGGTGAGTTAGAGTTCACTTAAATTAGTAATTAAAATGGAATTAATGGTTATATACGAGTTAGGGCATGAATTATATGCATGGGTGGAAAATGCAAGATTTATATACCAGGCATTCAAATATATATTGAGTTCATGATATTGGGACACCTTAAGATGTCAGAGCATTAAAATTTATATCTACACTATTGATCAATATCGTTGAGCAAATTAAATTATTGTAAATTAATACGATGATCTGTCATCGAGGGATAGGTGATTTATTGTGAGTTAGTAAGGATGATATGGGACAGAAAGTTTAGTAATTATTAAATGTGCAATTGAGGACAACAATAAATGTACATGTTAACGCCTGTGAACACTGAGGTAAAACTGAGGAATTGGTCAGGGGTATATTAACTGAATATTGTGAAGAATATTTTAGACTGAGGAATAATCGTAGGATTGATCGAGGAGTAGTTTTAAGATGAGTAACAGTTGATAGTAAATGATTGAGGACAGGGTCTGAAGATATTATACATGTGTTTGATTTTGAGATAGCTATTATTCGGATCAAGGATCAGAGATTGAGGACCGTAAGATTAGTAGTTAACTAATCGAATTTGAGACTGAGTTTAGGTGTAGATGTGTGACGCATCCCTGTCTGTCGTGGAACATATTATTGATTTCTGGTTTGTATTTCATCTCTAGGTATTGCGGGATCTGAGGACTTGGACGCGGTACCCGATCCCCGTCATCAGCAGCCGCACGCAGGCAAGTGTACCTTGCCACCCTGTATTTCAGATTACAGATATTTGTTGTTCTTTATGTACATTGTGCACGTACCTAGGTTGATGTTCGATATTCCGTGTCCGGTTCACAACCGGGTGTTGACATTCGACTTAACGTCTTAGAATAAGTACTAGATGCTTTATAGCACCTCGATGCACGTACCAGAGTACATCGATACCCCAGGACACACTCATACACTATGATCGTGCCAGATTCCTGTATCCTGATACTGACATCATGACCAGAGACTGGGACAACCTTAGGGTCGCGTCTGTTGAGTTATTTCCACGTATTGAGACTGTAGTTAGAGGTTCAGGTTCAACGCACAATCGTTGACCACTTGGGATGGGGAAGACAGTTACTAGACGTTTGGGCTACTCTGCACGCGCTTATATATGTATGTGTAGTGATCCTGTTTCATAGTGTAGTGATCCTGTTTCATAGTGTAGTGGTAACACCCGTGTGTCTCTGTGCTCGGAGCTACGGTACGACCCGTGTGTCTCTGTGTTCGGAGCTGCGGTTTTATTTTGGACAGCCCACGCGTCGAACATTATCTTTAAACTGTGTCACACTAGTTGGTTATGATAGAGTACCCTGTCGTGCACTTGTACTTTCTGTTTACTTGGCATGCTATATTTCTGTACCTTGTTACGTCCCTCTGAGGACCTGGTTCCCTGCCAGTTTTGCAGCATAGACGATTACGGAGCACTTGGAGATACTGATGGAGTGGCATATCTTGCGAGCATGGTACCAGGTACTCACATTATATCTACCGGCATTATGGTTATTTTATATTTGATTATTCATCTGCTGTTGTAGCCTAGTTTTGTAGACTCATACTTCTTCTCGAGTCTATTCGAGTTACTGTGTTATTGGGCGACCGACCTTAGCACATATAGCTCTTTCTTGTATACTGATGTACATTGTGGATTGAGACATAGAGGTTTACATTTATGAATATCTAGATAGTGCCCTTTATATTACAGCTTATACGTATTCGAGTCAGACCAGAGTCTGGGCGAATGCGTAGCTGGCGTGTCACGTATTCCTGGTCCTACGTATTTTGGGACTGGGGCGTGACAGAGATTCTATCAAAACCAAAGGTTCTTCTGCTGACGGAGCCACATACGACCATCTTCCTGTGGCTGTCAACTGATGCCGCATAATCGATCTTATGCGGCCTCCTCCTTGGCTGCATAGAACTTTTATCAGTATCCGATCGTCTGGCATCGTAGTGTTTCCTCTGCCACAGTTTGAGTGTCAAGTATTTTCTGCGTCTGACGAGGATGCCGTATGGACATTGACAACCTGGGTGGACGCCTAACAAGCATCTTCAGCAATAGAGAGAGGGAGGCGAGAAGCACATGCTCCACAGTTGGGTGAGACATAGCAACCTTTGCAACCCATGTCCTGTGGGTCTTCAAGTTCTGAGCACTTTTTTGTCACAAAAGACTGCCGCATGAGAGGCGTCAGCTCGCGTAGATGCATGATGTGCGTCCCCTACGGCAGAAAGAGAGAGACAAGGAGCGTATCCTCTGTAGTTGGGTGAGGCGCAGCGGCCTTTGCAACCTATCCTGCGGGTCTTCTTAGGCTTTGCCATCCTTGGAGAAGAGTCGCCCTCAGAGGGCATTTTCTCATAAGCTTGCTAGTCGAAGCGTACTACCAGCATCCTTTGGGTTGAACCCAGCTTGGCCGCATCAGACTGCGTAACGACCTTCTCATTAGAGGAGAAGGATGTCACCAGCAGAGTTGCCACCTTGTTCACCATTAATTTGGGATTACTTTAATAACAAACTAAAGAAAGTACAAATAGATCCTAGACTGACAATCTAAGTAAAAAAAATTAATTCTGGGGCGTGACGATAGAAATTGAGTGGTGCAGTGAATTTTTTACTCCGTTGACGGTCCGATGCGGACGTGAGGAAGCTCTTTTCTGTTCTCTCTCCTGTGCATGTTGTTTGCCTCCTGTATGGGGTATGCTACCATTGTTATTTATAGCCATCAAGCTAACGGGCTATGGATGCCGTATATGCCTTTGTTTGGTGGCCTTATAGGGGCTTCTTCAACATAATACGATTGTAGCTGGGCCGCATGATACGGGCGTGCTGCCATATTTCCTTGGTTGGGATATGCGGTTGATACAATCTTGGTGCAGGGGGTATGGTCATTATTGACCTATTATGTGCGCGATGTAGTCAGCTGGACACGTGGTCTACGCTAATTGCGTGAGGGTCTCTTCAGTTGCAATGAAAAAGATCTTGCAAGTTTGAAGGTCGTATAACTTCTTGGTCGCATAGTCGTCCTGGCTGCATACATGCTCTCATTTGGCCTTGGTCGGATGGATACCTTGGCTTTATAAGGACGAGGATACAAAAAGTTGAGGCATCATGTGTTCTCTCGTTTAGCCTTGGTCGGATGGATACTCTGGCCGCATGAGGACGAGGACGCATAGAGTCGAGGTCACATGTATGCTCTTGTTATTACTTGGTCGGATGGACACTCTGGCCACATGATATCGAGATCGTATAGGCATATAGCCGCATGCAAGCTCTCGTCTGGCCTTGGTCGGATAGATACTTTGTCCACATGATGACGAGGCTGCATGGGCACATAGCCGCATATGAATGGGCACGTATCATGGTACATCTATCGAGGTTATCAATGCATGATGTGACTTTCTGTCTCTCCCCAGATCTGGTGAAGGACCCCATGTAGTGCCTACTACGGAGGATGTAGTGGAGGAGATTCCTAACTTTGTCGATTCTTCTTGCGCGGTGGCTGCTCCCCCAACCGTTTATGCTGGGGGCTCCTCGGCTGAAGCCTCAGTGGATAGCAAGGTGGTAAGCTGTCGCGGGAAGGCCGTTCTCGATGTTCCTGGTATCACGGCAGCCGAATCATCATCCGAGGCTACCGTAATACTGTATGGGGTTGGTACACATGAGGGAGCCGAAGCAGCGGGGTGCTCCAGTACTCCTGTCCTAAGTCTTGGTATTATTCCACCATCTATTTCTCAGCTACCAATGTCCAGGCATTTCATTAATCCATGAAGGATTGGATCGCAAGAAGGACCGACGGCCACTCCTCTGCTGCTACTTTGCCTTCAAGGCCTTCTAGGTCATCTAGCATCATTGCGCAACCCGTAGCTTCTTTCTCCATCCAGCTGCCTCTGACTCCGGCTATGTTGGAAGAGGTTGACAAAAATGTCAGACTCTCCATTCGGAGCTTCCATATGTTCTTTAAGCAAGGGGTCGAGGGTGTGCTGGAGCACAACAAATCCTTTGCCAGGGCAAAGCACTTTGTCGAGGGCTAGGTCTATTCTCTGAGGGGTCTCCCCGGTTCTGAATATATGGCCGACCTCCTAGGCCAAAAATTGGGGGTGGTAGAGTGATGCCTGATGGAATTATGGTATTACCAGCAGGTATATATGGGAATACTAATATCTCATGAATATAATAAGTTCTCGAAGATGGTGGCGACGAAGCAGACCTTCTTTTCTTTATCTATGGAATATTTGTAGAGTGATCTCCAGAATTTAAAAAAGAGGCACGATCGGCTGGGTTAGCTCAGAGAAGAGTGCCTCTCCCGACAAAAGGGGCTGACTAAGAACATTAGAAAGTCCAGGTCGAGCTTGATGCACTGGGGGTTAGGCTGCGGGAGGCTCCGCAGGAAGAGGAAGTTATCTGAATCGAGCCGAGCCAAGTAGCACAGAACACGGCTGACGTTGAGGTAAGGTGCAGAAGCTAGAGGATAGACACGAGTCCTATGCTCATGACGAGGATCCTGAGGTTATGGCAATGAAGGTTGAGCGTCGGGTCCATATCGCCCATATCCATGGGCGGATAGCAGAGTTATGCTCTGACCCGCAACACCAGTAGCTCTTCATTTACTTTTTTGATATCTTTTTTTGTGCCTTTTTTGGCTTTGGGCTGGGGACCCCGGTAATCCCTCAGATGTAGTTCGCTTTTAGTTTCTCTTAGGTGAAAGAAATAAAAGCTACTCATGTCTATTGCAATTATTTGTGAACTTTGGATATCTTACTAGAGGTAATACGGACGTAGTATAATATCATAGTCTATTTAAGGATGTCCCACTTGGGGACTTTGGTGAACCTATTACTTATTGCACATGAGAGTGTAAGTAATAGGTTCGAAACGAAACCCTATCAAAGGTAATATGGATGTGATAGGTTTTGTAGACCCATTAGTTCTTGCGCACCTAAGTACAAGTAATAGGTTTGAGACAACCCCTGCCAGAGGTAATACGTACGTGGCAAGTTTTGTAGACATATTACTTCTTGCGCACCTGAGTGAAGTAATAGGTTTGAGACAAGCTGTAAGCCCCCTCATTTTGGAATAGGAATAATTTGATAATTTATAATTATTTATATTATTTTTTTTGTAATTATTTTTATTATTTTTTAATTAGATAGATTTAAAGAATTAATTTATAAAATTATTTTTAATATATATGACATTTTTAATATTTTGAGCAATGCACGACCTTTTTCCTTCTAACAAAATTTATAATATCAATCTTGATTGAGTCTAATATAGTTGAAATATGGATGTTGCAATTATTTTATCTCTCCCATGCTCCAAAAATATTGACAAACATCTACAACCATTGACATTGCAAAACTACCCTTATTAGGCTAGTTGAACCCAACCGAGCCCAAATACCCTACTCGGACTCTCAAACGAATTCCCATAAGATATATACACTATCCCACACTCATCCCTCATTATTTATATATATATATATTTCCACGCTTAAACCCTCGCACATGTACAAAAACCCAATAACGCAATAAATGACTTAAATGAAGTACCGTTAGTGAACCTTCTTATACACTTGCACTCAAACTAAACTAATACCCACACAACTAGACCCAAGTGCACCCAAAGACTTAATAAGGGCTAAACCAAATCCTTTATGTCTGAACCAAAGATTAAATCCGATCAAAACCCCACCATGGGCCCAACAAACATCTATTTAAGGCATCCTCCTCACAAACCATAACCCTAACATCTACTTCCCTCTTTGTAGCTGCCCATATATCATCTCTGCTCTCTTCCACGACCACTTCAGCCTCTCCCTCTCCTTCTCCACTTCCTTTCCACTCCTTCCCAACCTCCACTTCATCCTCCACAAGCTGACAAGCCCTTGAGCAAGAGATTTGCCACCCCTAAAGGTTGACTACTTGCTGATGGTTGTAGCTGCTGTCCGCCCCCTCACAGCCCTCAAAATCAACTCTAAACTAAAAATTTACCTCCTATGTAAATCCCTTAAGAACTCCCTCAAGTTTCGTGTAGGTTGGAGTCCGTTTGGTGCTCCGAAGGTTCCGTGTCGCGAGAAAGGACCATGCCGTAATCACATACGGGTAAGTCTTCCAACTTAGATTCTTTTTTTATATGAGATTATGAGTATTATGAGATTATTTTTTATTGTCCATGAACCAAAGATTGTGTAAACTCAAGATAATATGAGATTATGAGTATTAATAACTCTATGCATGAGAAACCTGTATTTCTATGTAGAAACTATTCCAAGAAAATCGAACAATCATGACACAGACACGACGTACCAATTGTAGACAAGGTTCAATGAGTATTGCCATGGTAAATATATATAAAATAATTCCATAAAATTATATGTTATTAATTCAGAATATAAATATTATAATTATATAATTAATTATGTTTTATACTGACGAAAAGATTGGATGAAAAGACTACTTGGCCAAGTTGCAAGGATAGCTAGATAGCGTAGTTGAGATGGTCGCATGAATGATGTGATGTAATTTCATATTAAAAATACTTTATTACTCAAGTTAGTAATGTTGCATGTACAAACTAGCATCAAGTTGCCAGAATACCTAGTCGACGCACAACATGACTTTGTGATACGATTCTTGGAGGGTTTGATTTTAGTTCCTAAAACTAAATTTATATGTGTTTTAATTCTGGAAATAAATTATTTTAAATATATATTTATGGTATTTGTATGTCAAATCTGAACCATATAAATAAGGGTCACTAGCCTAGGTTTTCGGGTAATTTTGTGGCATAGTTTTGCCCATAAATAGAGATTATTTTGGAAGGAATAAAGAGGTAAATATTTTCTGAGATTAAATCAGAATATAATATGATATAAAATAATTTTTCATAAATATAAACCATACTAATGGACTGGCAATGTCCCAAATAAGTTTCTGACAAAACTAGTCAACCCAAAGTAGTCATAATCTTGAAATATGTTATTTTGTCAAATCTAGAAATTAACTGTTAAAATAAATATAAATTATATTTAAATCAAGATTATATGATTTATTATGATTTATGTTCATGCCATTTAATTGGGGACTTAAACTTAAATTTTGGAAGTCAAAAACCAAGAAACTAGGTTCCGATACCCTGTAAAAGTAAAGTAAGATGTTAGGAATAATATTGGACTTGGTTGTACATGGCAAAGAATAATACTATATAATTAAGTTATAATTACAAGAATTCGAGATTGGACCCTTAAGCGTATTAATTGATTCATAGTTCAATTGAATCTCGAAGGAGTGGACGCGAGATCATCTTTACCACCACTGACTGCAGAACCAGACAAGTGTACCTTGCCAAGATGTTTACAATTCTAAATTATTTATTTAATATTATTTATGCATTAGATATTATATTTGTTTTACTTGGTTGATGTACTTGTTGAACCTAGGGCCATCATATGATACTTTGTGTCTGAACAAGATTCGAGTACCGACAACCTCTGCGGAGTCGAGTAACATAGTCAGAGAGTCATATTTACGAACTCATGTTGGTGCAAACATTATTTGCACATCCAACCATAGTACATTGGATATGATATTCATGTGACAGAGTCTTTCTCAACTTGTTCGTGGTACTTGGACTCTAGATAGGACTACATGATGCTTGATATAGGGATGATTATAGTGATATATATTGACTATGACTTGCGCTGATAGTTAAAGGTCATGATCTTGCGTGTCTTGATTGAGACGCGAGGTTACATTAGGTGGGGAGAGTTTTCATCTTGCTATGGGCATATTTTACTTATTACTATTTATTGTGTATTAGGCTTTAGGTTCCCTCTGCAGAATCTAAGGTATTATATATATATATATATATATATATATATATATATATATATATATATATATATATACAGTTTTCTCCTCGTTCTCCCACACGGAGCCTTGAGTGCACTATTAGATTACGGAAGTGTCCCTTAAGATCTTTCGTGAGTAGCAGCCCGGGGTACGATACCATACTCTCATTTGTATATCATATAGTTGGTTACAGTAGTTTACCCTAGATTATGGTTTTATTACAATGTTTACTTCTGGCTTGTTGTTTTCTTGTACCTTGTTACGTCCCTTTGAGGACCTGGTCCCCTGCCAATTTTTGCAGCATAGACGATTATGGGGCCTTTGGAGTTGCTGATGTGTGTTGCTTATATGTAGGTATTGGTGCCAGATACTTATATCATTTCTACCAGAGTTATGGTTATTTATTCATATTGTTTATTCATCTGCTGATGTAGCCTAGTTTTTATAGACTCATATTTTTTTTAGAGTCTATTCGAGCTTATGTATTACTGGTCGGCCGACTTTAGCACATGTAGTTCATTCTTGATATTTTGTTCTTTATGTGGATTGTGACATAGATATTTTTAGTATTCATAGATAGTTACCCTTATTATACAACTTATACATATTCGGGTCGGACCAGAGTCTGGTTGAATGTGTAGCTGGCATATTACGTATTCCTAGTCCTACATATTTTGGGACTGGGGCATGGCACAAGCCCTGCTAGTGGTAATATGGACGTGGCAGATTTTGTGGACTTAACACTGATGGCGTACTTGGAGTTAAGTACGGGTGATAAGTTGAGATGACGATCGATATCAGAGGTAATATGGACGTGACGATCGATAGCCAATCCCGATAGGTTTGCTCAGAGGTAATATAGACATGGTAAACTCGGCTGGGAAGAAATGTTAGGACAGTAGTTCAGAGGTAATATGGACGTGACCTAATACTTGGGATACTCAATGAGGAGCAGTTTGTTCATTATGGTTTACCCGGGAATATAGATAGACCTGAGGGTTGCTCTGCTGGGGAGATCGTTAGGCCGATAGCTCAGAGGTAATATGGACATGTCTAGCGTCTAACGAGACTGGTTTGGATGGTCCGTACGGGAGTATGCAGATGGACCTGGGAACTGCTCCACTGGGAGCTTTTGAGGATCCATTATCCATTGTGTATCCAGGACTCCTGAATATTGATAATGGCTTGTAGAGAAATGTCGTTCATAGGCACTTGCTGGGGATGAACAAGGAGTGGGAACCATATGCATCTTTGTTTTCTTGTTGGGGATTGAGAGAAGCACCAGCCTATCCTTAGACATTGTACTTTTTCAGGAATTTGTCGTTGATGGACATCATGAGCAAGTTGCCATTAGGTTTTTCCAGTCGATAGGCGTCGTTGGAGAATACAGATTCTACAACGAATGGGCCTTCCCATTTATGTTAGAACTTGTAGGTTGTCTTCTAGGTCATAACCATCGGCCTTCTTACTGTAAGGACGAGGTCACCCACTTGGTAAGTCTTTTTCTTGACCCGTTTGTTGAATGTTCCTGAGAGACGCGCTTGGTATAGCTCAATGTGCCGTTGCGCTAAGAGAAGTTTCTCGTCGAGTGCTTCTAACTCTTGTAGACATCGACAGTAATTTTTGTCAACGTTTAGCCTGTTGGAGAGAGCCACTTGGAGCGAGGGAATTTGGATCTAAAGGGGGAGGACTGCTTCGCTCCTGTAGACCAAGGAGAATTACGTGCTACCAGTTGGTGTCCTGACCGTTGTTCGATAAGCCCATAGGCATTCACCCAGTTTCTCATTCCAGTCACTCTTATTGGATTTCATAAACTTTTTGAGTAGCTTCACGATGGTCTTGTTGAATGCTTCCGCCAGACCATTTACTGCTGGGTTGTAGGTCGTTGAGGCTATGTTCTGAATTCATTTTTTATCGCAAAACCGTTAAAGCGCATGACTTGCAAACTGTGGACAATTATCATAGATGATCCTTCATGGCAAGCCGAAGCATTATATGACGTGATGCTTGACAAAGCTGATCACGTTTAATGTTTTGACTTCAGCGAGTAGTACGGCTTTCGCCCACTTGGAGAAGTAGTCTATAATAGCGAGGATAAACTGATTTCCCTTCGACGAAGGTGGACTAATCGGTCCGATAATGTCCATTCTTCAGGCTTCGAACGACCAAGATGCAATCGTCAGGTGTAGGAACTCTGAGGGTTGGTGGATGAAGTCAGCATAGATTTGGCACGCTTGGTACTTCCTTGCGTAGTTGACAGCTTCCATGACCATTTTTGGCCAAATAACCCATTCTTCTAAGACAGTCCTGTAGCTTGGGTCTGGGCTGATGGGCACCGCATACCCCGTCATGAGCCTCGCGAAGAGCCTATTTTACTTCTACATTAGAAAGGCATCGTAGCAGAAGACCATCGTAAGAACGACGATACAACATTTTGGTAGTCGTATCCTAATAGAACTGGAGGAATCATCTTCTGATGGAAGTGGCTTCCTTTGGGTTCTCGGAGAGAATTTCATAGACTGCATAGTCGATGAATAGGAGTCTCCAATCTTGGGAGTCGGTGCTTGTCTCTATTGAGTAGCTCAGGAATAGACAAAGGTTGTTCTTCGGGCAGACCAGCTCTTGACCAACCACGGTGATCAGTTTATGAGTATTGACTGGAACAACCAAAAAGGTTGCAAGGCCAGCCAGGGCGTCAGCCTCAATATTTTGCATTCGAGGGACGTGCTCTATGGAGAACCCCTCAAAGGTGGAAATAATACCGAGCCCTTCTTGGTGGTAGGTGTCATGTCCCGATTCCCGAAGTACGGGATCCGAGTACAATAATACATCTCCAGGCTACGTACCTATACAATACTTTGGTATCATACTTGGGATTGTCGCTTGTAGGTTCTAGGATAAGGTACAAGACAATATAGATATATTTAGAATATCCACATATTATACATATCCAAGTCATTTTAAAAGTCTTAATTTATATATTCAGTTACAAAATAAGTAAACTGACTATCCCAAAGCTGTCTTCCATCATCCATCGACTTCATCGATACTATATTGAGGCAGTAATTCTTCCCCATCTTCTTCAGTTCCTAGTAAACAAAAGCTAGGCTGTCAGAACGAATAGCAAGCCCTTATATCAAGAACGAACAATTAAGTATCAAAGATGAATATGAAGTAGAAGAAACTTATGAAATATTTTGAGAAAAGAACTTTTGAAGAATTATAGTGTAAACTTGAAATGTGAGGTTTTGTATTCCTAACTAAACCTGTCCTACAAGTGTCAAAATCATAAAATCATAAAATCACAAAAAAACTCCCCAAAACAAGATTCCTATATACAAATACAAATTTAGAGAACGCTTTTGGATCACCATCAACACCTATTGTCTCAGCAATAATCCAATATACCCGGGATCAGGTAATTTCCTGGTGGACCGTGCTTAGATTTCAGTCCCACAGGTATCGTGATATCATTGTATCAATATAATATAACCATTGAATCAAAAAGATGTGATATGCACATGATATAAACAATTGTCGAATCTCTTCTTTATTTTAGAGAATTCAGATCATGAGTTAATAAAATCAATTATCGAATATCTTGAACTTTCCAAGAATTTAAAACATAGGACAACATTGGACATATACAATTAACGAATTTAATCTCTTTTAAAATTCGGATCCAAAGAAAAATAAGTGAGATAAGTCTCATATTGGTCATCGTATGGCCATACGTATGCCAAAAAACTACTGATCAGCATTACTTTTTAAAATAATTAATATTGCTAAGAGTTCGACGGTGTGATCCAAATGTTCTCTTCCGCCCCAATGCAATTCTATACAAATTACAATCATTCCTATCTAACAATCAAATTAAGTTGGGTTATTATTAGTCCCGTTTTTCGTATCTCTGCTTGTGTGTCAGATACTACATATTTTGTTATAATATCTCATTAGCAATCGTTCTGTCTTTGAGAAAATGTTAAACATCCAATAAAAGTATAAGTTTTATTTTGTGTAATCAATGTATCACGCCTAACGGAACTATTCCATTTGGTAGAAAAAATTTGATATAAATAAAAGCTATTTTTGTTGCTCTTATGTGCACGTGCAAAGTGTCCTACGCATCCTAAAATTTAATAAACAAGGATTTTATGGTTGAACCTAAATTAAAAATTCTAATAACTTGAAATAAAGAATAATCATTATTCGGATTCCTGAAAACGATTATCTCTAAAAATTTCTTAAAAATTTTGGCAGAGTCTCCTTTGTATTTTGGGCTCCGAAAATTTTACAATTAATAAACAAACCCAGAGCAACTCTCCGTAGCATTCCACGGGTTCGTCGACCCCTTCGGTGGAGCAACTCTCAACACCGGTATCGCACGCATTTAAAAATATATAGGTACAAAAGAATTAAAAAAACTAACTTTCTTACCTTGACATGCAAAAAATCTTAATGACTAATTGTACAATTGCTTAATTTATTCCAGAATCGCTTGCATGTGATTATTCTCAATTCAAATTATTCCAAACTCAAATAAACAATTCTATTAGGAGTAGTGAAAAATAAAATCCAAGCCAAAATCTACTCATAAGAATTTACAAAATATAAAATATTTTGTAAGATATTGATCATTTTAAAATATACTAATTGTTATACAAAATTTTAATTCAACATTTTCACAAAGTAGTAGTACTATTACTAGCACATGGTACAAAATCCCCATTTTTGAAATAACTCTCAAGTTTAAAAAAAAATGGAGATAATTCTTCATAGGAATATATATATTAAACTCAAATTGATTTTATTTCAAAATTATCCTTAAAAGTATAAAATCAATGATGTAACCATTATAGAAAATAATATTTAGTTACCGATACTTGTAATTAGTTATTTTAACTATAAATTAAGATAAATATTTATATATATTAAATTTGGACAGATTTAATATATATCAAATTTTGTGGAAAAAAAACCATCTCTTCATGCATTTCTCAAGAAAATAAGTCAACTTACATAGATATTTTTATGCAATATATATATAGTTAGACAAGTACAAGCATCTATATTCACAAATTTTTATTAATCACAACTAGTACGTAGCCATGTATGTTTAAGCTTCCCATAGTCATAACCTTATTATCACTTCTTAGAGCGTCACATATATAAATTCATACTCATGCATCAAAATCTAAATTTGTAAATCATACCATAACAATTTCTCATATTTATTTATCATAATCATGTCATATATATATATATATATATATATATATATATATATATATATATATATATATATATATATATATATATATATATATATATATATATATATCCATCAAGACGAAATTAGGGTAGAATCGTTATTTCATATCGGGTCCAAGTCTTGTGTCCACATTTCATTATTAATGGAGGAATATCATGAATTTCTGAATAATAATAATAATTATTATTTTTAGAAAATCAAGTTTTTGGTTTAATTGTGATACTCAAACAAGTAAGCCAAAATGAGAATAAATTTTGAGAAGAGGAGGAAAGGCTTGCCTAGCTTTAGGTTCTTTCCTTGATTTAAAAAATTCTTCTTGTTTCTCCTTCACTCCTTCCCAATTACAACCTAGAACTCAAAGGTGGCATGTGTATAATCTAAATAAAATTGCTCATCTAGAAGAATTTAACCTAGATTTCTATTGGAAGAAAAGGAAGACTTAAAAGATAATGAGAAGGAGAATTTTATACCTAGAGCAAGGGGAATGATAATGATGGGATGACCGGATGGGGGTGGCCGGCACCGACGGTCGACTGTCATGCACCAGCAGCAAGGCAGCGGCAACAGCAGCATTAGCAACAGAGTAACTTTAACAACAGCAGAGTGAATGGGAAAGGGGGATGAGGAGAGAGGTGAAGAGTCTCGGACCCCCTTCTCCTTTTACTTTTGGTCATTCCCCCTATTTCCATAAACCTAAACACCAAATGATGGTGTTTTATGGGTGAGTCACCCATACAATAAACCACCAAGTGACACCTTGGTAGTAGGTGAGAAGAAATTTTTATGTAATTGCAACATTTCCCTTAAGGATTACATTGCAAACTTCTAAGTTTAGGAAATTAACATTGTTTTTTGAGGGCTAAATTACAAAACAATAAAAAATATAATAACAAAAAAATGTAACTAAATAATATTTATTTTAGGAATTATTTTAAAAATAGGTTATGACACTCTACCCTCCTTATATAAATTTTGTCCTCAGAATTAGAATAAAGGCAAGAAAAATAAATAAAATATAGACTAGAACTAACCTTAGTCATCAAATAGATATGGATGCTATCTTCTCATGTCATCCTCCCTTTCCCAAGTATATTCTCTGGATGAGTAATTATTCCATAATAATCGGACCAGATAAATAGTCTTGTTCTTGAGATCCGTTTGCCTTCGATCCAGAAGCTCTACTGGCTTTTGTTTTAGGCGTAATGTTTGGCCCTCTGAAATTTCAGAATGATCTAATATATGACTTGAATCTGTCATATATATGTGTGTGTGTGTGTGTGTGTGTGTGTGTGTGTATTACAAGTCCGTCCCTGCAACCAGCTTGTTAGGCCTGCGAACATATGTCATTAGCATGAAACCTAACTATGTGACGGTCAATGGTGACAAACTATTTTGGACTATACATGGTATTGTGATGTTCCCTTCCAGTTCGGCTAGCTAGTCCCACTGAAGGTCTAGTAATACCTCATGCGTGAAGCACGTTTCACATAATTTTTACTTAGGTCGAAGCTGTCCCGGTTCCCCGGGTCCCGTTTAGCGAAAGCCAAATCTTGTGTATAATTTATCCACGACCATGAATGCATATGCAACTTAGCTACTAAAATATAACATGCATGATAACAAAAATTAAAATAAAGCAAGGCAATTATTTACTTATGTCATATTTTATTTTTACGACATCAAAATTTATATTAAGTATTATTTCGATTGGTGTCTGTCATGACCCGCACCTAAAAAATTAGCATGAATCATGGGTACGTCCAGCCTACGCCATAGCATCGACGATAGAACGTTGTAAAGGTCTACAATATAATCTAACAAACTCACACAATGATATACATATAACTTGTCAATGGTAACTCAACTCCATAAGGAGGATAAGATGAATATATATAGCGTCAATACTCAATCACAAGAAACTAGAGGAAGATAATGGCACGATATCATAAAGAGAAGAAAAATAACAAGTCATAACATATCCATGTCTAGAATCTAGCAATAAACATAAATGGTCTCAAATATAAATAACATGCCAATGTCTAAGTTGGAGACATATACAGTACAATAAATAGATACTAGCTAAGGTTCTGCTATAGCTTGGTGTGCCTCCTCGACAGCTGGTACCAAATTATCCTGGCCTAAAGGTGCTACCTCAACTGGCTCTCCGTCCTACAGGTCATAGTATGTAGGACACCAATTCTCTAAATAGTTGTCTGAAAAAATATATCCAGTTAGGATTGGAGAAAAGTACAAAAATCTGAAAGTAGTTTCATATACTTGGTAGAAGATATATAACAACAATAAAAATGAATACAAGATGAATAAATAAGTAGGAAATGGAAATAATGCTGAACTAGACATATAAACACGAATGATAACTGGAAAAGTAAATACAAGCAATAAGGTATGAATTGCAAATAAGATAACTGTAAATAAGAGAACTGATGATACTACTAAGTGCTTTAGAGTAAGTGTTCATTATGTGACCGGTTTGGGTTGCACACAAATATACTAAGGTAACTCAATTATACGTGTCTTGTATAATTGGCATTTATACGAATACACTAAAGGGTTTAATCACATAATAGACTCTTACTCCCCCTCCCCGACTAATATTCATGGATACAATCAAGATACGTTATGCACACGAATATAATATGAGCACATGGAGAACATGGATATAGTATGAGCACATGGGGCCTACGAATAGATACGAGCACATGGAGGACAAGATGTACACGATAAGATACAAGTACAAGGAATGCCCGATGCACACGTTAATAAATAATATCTCCTGATTTGATCCATATAATACCAGTCTATGTAACATCGTATCAGAATCAAGTAGTACAGATCTAGAACAAGTGATATATACACTATCAAGTACTAAAAACTAGCAGAGAGATGCACTCGCCTAAGGTCCTGAGCAAATGATACGAAACAGTGTCTGAACTAGTGTCACGCAGACCTATATATGAAATATTATGTCATTTAGTGTAATAAAGGGATAAACAAGTTTAAATAAGTTAAAAATATAGTTTCTAGGTCAAAACTAGGTCACTTTAGTGAAACTAGGTCAAACTATCTTAAATGGTTGACTTTTAGGGTCAAACTAGTCGACATTAGTCAAATCTAGGTTATACCTAGGTTTCTAGGTCATTCTAGTAGGTATTCTAATCTATTTATGAGATTACCTTCAATATCTGTATATACCTCAATATCTTATGGTAACTCAATACCTTACCACTAACACTTACAATACTTAACATTACCTTAGTTTATTACTTCTTAACTTGGAATACCTTATTTAACTCATTACCCTAGTACCTAGTATATACCTTCGCTCATTACTTACGTTCACTCAATATATTTACCTACCCACATCTAACTCTAATACCAATACCAAATTTGAGATTAATATCCATTACCTAGTTGAAATAATATACATTACCCTTGCCATCAACCTTCATACATTACCCTCCCCCACTTATACTCACTGCAAAGTTCAGACAGTATAAAGCTGAACTTCTCCCCAAGTGCAGGAAGTGCACTACACTTGGGTGTTGATCCAAAGTATATTGGCTTGTATGACTTGCAGCAACACCATCCTTTCCTGTACTCACAATCCTTACCAACTCGTACACAGACCTGGGGATAACTTCCTTCACTTACACTCCTAGCTGAACCAATTTACCTGTTTCCTCCCCAACTCACTGCTGCTATTACTGATATTTCAGTTCCCTGCATTGATATGAGTTCAACACCCAACTCTAGATTACCCGACCTCTAAGCTCTGATAATTGCTCTTCTCCCTTACCTAGAAATTATTTCTATGCAACTAATAGACAGTTCACATAGTGCACTTTCTTACTGGGTAGTTCTCCCCCTACTACTCACTTACCTACATTCAAAATCCTAAAGCTATCATCCATACCCAACACTGATACTCCAATGCTCAACCTTCTTAGCTACCTGCACACACACACACACACACACACGACTGAAGGATCACTGCAGTCCTCTCCAAGCTGTGTGCAACCCTTCCCCCTACTCTTCTTTGCTTCTGTACCATAGTTTCTACTGCTCTCAACCACTGCAGTTGTTGCAACTTGGAGCAGAACTTGAGCCCACATCTTTCTCTTTAACAAGCAGCACTGCCTGAACCAACCTGCAGTAATGCCCACCTCTGCAGTTGGGAATACTACTGCTAAGTCCATTGCAGTCGAATAGTTTAGTTGCTCTGGCACTTCTAGTTGTTCCCCTACATACAAATAGTCATCCATACCTATATGCATACCCACACACTCTAAGATCTGCAATACTAATCACACTCTCTCCCAATATATATATATATATATATATATATATATATATATATATATATATATATATATATATATATATATATATATATATATATATATATATATATAACACAATTAGAATATGTAAACATAAATCCTAATACACCATATATAAATACACCTAGATAAACACCTTAGCATGTCATTTAAATAAATACTACAATTACAATACCAACATACCTATGATACACCCTCCCAATATCTATCCCATGTGATACCACTACTCCAAATACATGAACCATATCCCAATGTATCAAATATAATATGAATAATGAGGAATGATCCACTAGGCATTACATTAAACACTTGGTGTACAACTTCAAAGTTTTTCCTAAATGGACACAAAACTCAATGTAGTTTCCACCATAGGCCTCCTATTCACCTATTTCTTCTTCTTATGGGTAGTCCTAAGCCAAGGAAGGGTTCTTATGGGTATATTACACAATTCTAGAATTGAAATGACAAAAAAAAATGATTTACCTATTGGGAGATGGATTTCCAATGTGGCTCCTTCAAATGGCACAAGAATTAGAAATGAATACCAACTTCTAGCAAGACTCCTCTTCCTCATTCCTCTTGCAATCTTCAAGCTTCTAGCTCTCCTTGGGGATGAAAATGAGAGAAATTGGGATTGGGTTGGAGGAATTTGGTAGAGGGAATGAGGGGATTTTGAGGAAGAAATAAATGAGGGAGAAAATAAATGAAGTGATGGTGATTAATGAGGCTCTCCCCTCTATGTGCTAGGGCCAGCCACCTCTAGGGTTGGGGTTAGTTGTTCACAATATCTAAAATGCCCTCCAATTTGTCATGAAGAGTTATTTATATAAATGGGGTTTAACTAAGAGGGTTTCTAATTTTATTACAAGGGGTTATTAACTCATTCCCTCTTCTTTGACTAGTCATCTATGACTAAACTAAATGGATTGCACTAATGGTCATGACAAGTCTAGTTGGGTTCACTTAGGTTCTTAGTCTAACTAAGGGGCTAACATACAACCATCATCTACATTATATATATATATATATATATGTATATACCAATTATTATGAAATAAAGATATATCAATAACAAATACTTCAAATGACAAAAATAATCCTATCCTGAAAAGTGATGGTTACAATCCTACACTCCTTAGAAAAATTTTACCCTCAAAATTTAAGAAAAAACTAGCACTACACAAGCAATCACAGCAAGAACAAAAATCTTACGTCTCAAAAAGATAAAGGGTACTGATCGCGCAGCTCGGCTTCCCTTTCCCAGGTAGACTCTTCCGATGAGTGATGCCTCAATGCGACACGTACCAAGGAAATCATCTGGTTCCGCAGCACCTTCTTCCTGTGATCCAGAATCTCCACTGGCTGCTCTCGATAACTGAGAGTCGGACCCATCTCGATCTCCGAGTGATCTAATACTTGACTAGGATCTACCACGTATACACATGGAACACATTATATACTCCCTCTAGTGCAAGTGACAAGTCTATTTTGTAGCCCACTGTATCGACCCTCGTAAGGATACTGAAGGGTTCGTTGTACCATGGACTAAGATTCTCGTCTCTACCAAAGCGAATCGTGCCCTATGTTAGAGAAATCCATAAGAACACCAAATCGCCAACCTAGAACAAAATACTCCTTTAACACACAATCTAAAACAAAATAAAATCACAAACAACACAAACAAAACCTATACCTCAAACTCCAAAGGTCTCCGGTGGCTATCGGCCCAATGCCTGTCTGTCCTACGCCACCTGAAGTCTATCTCTAATGAGCTTCATCTTCTCTACTGCATCCACAATCATCTCTGGTACCAACAAGGCTCTCTCACTGACATCATCCTAAGACAAGGGAGTGCGACATCTCCGTCCATATAAAGTCTCAAATGGCGAGATCTTGTCACGACCCACACCGAGAATAAGGAAACGAGTACGTGGATATGTCCAGCCTACGCTGCAGCATCGATGGTAGAATGTTGTCTAGGTCAACTATACTATCTAATCATCTCACACAATAATGTATAAACTTGTCAATGATATCTCAACTCCATACGGAGGACAGGATGATAATGATATGAAAATCAATACTCAATCATAGTAAAACCAGAGAAAGATAATAACACGCTATCAAATAGAAGAATGGAATCACAAAGTCACAACTACAGCCAAACCCTAGTCTAAATAGTCTATCAACAAAACACAATGAATCTCAAATACATATAATATGCCAAAAGTCTAAGATAGAGACATATCCAGTACAGAAAGTATTAAATGAAACTAAGGTATCTAGTGACACCGGGTAGTCCTTCTGATAATCACTCATAAATGTCAGGGCCCAAGGTCGCCACTCCCTCCTGTGGTCCATAATATGTCAGACACCAATTCTCTAAGTAATCGTTTAAAAAATATATCCAGTCAGGATGGAACGAGTACAACCTAATAGCAGTTCCAATTAATTGACACAGACTATAAAACAGTAAATAGAGAGTGTAATACAAGATGGAAATAAATAATTGAATCATAACCGACAATATCAATGTAAAAAATGAATAAACACAACTATATGGCAGAGAAATAAATATACAGAGCAATAGAGAAGATCTCAGTGAAAATAAAATAGACAGAAAGAAAATATACTCATTACGTGCCTTGAAGTATTAGTGTTGTCATGTGATTGGCTTGGGAACTTGCACAATATGATAGGGCCTGGCTAATCATACGTGAGGTGTATGATTAACACTTACAGTACTTTCTCTTGCACAATAAGGGTTTAATCATGCATCTAGCTAGTACTTTCCCACCCCCACTAGTATGGTGGATCCAAACCATGACATGATCACAAGAATACTTGCACAATAAGGGTAACTTGCATAGTAAGCAGTGTTGACCCAATGTTTATGTTGAGTTTTTGAATATGGCTAATTGATTAAGTTTGACATTATGGTAATCGATCAATCACTATAGTATTTTCTACTTAAACTCAGCATTGTTCAGATATGTAATATTTGCTTATGTATATTTCCTTGTTCGTCTAACATATACTTGCAGAAAGCAATAAGAAAGATCATCAATGGACATATGCTATATGATGATAAGCCAAAGACAATATTATACTAGAAGATTTTGTTCAACCGCCTATGACTTATCTGGAGCATCGTATTCGGGGGTTCCACTCAAGAAAAAAAGAGTCTTCAAGTCAGCAGATGTTTCAGAAGTTTGGCGTCATCAGTGCTCTTGGTTTTTATATATAATTTTATATTTTATTTGAGTCTAGAACTTATGTAAGTCGAGCTTCTCTGGCAACTAGAAAGCAACTCAGTCCACTCAAATAGTCTAAAATTCATCCACCCAGAAATTAGGCCAAAAATATCTTGAGCCTATCCACCGAATTGGTCCACATACAAACTTGGATCTACCTAAAATAGGTAAACCGAACTCGGGCCAAAGTTGCCCTGAATTCATATCGAACTCGGTCACATATTTAGTATGAAATCATCCAGTTGTTATATCCCTGATTTTGTGGGCTCCAACGTTCGAAAATTTAAATATTTCCTACCGAATTTTGGCCGAACTCCGTTTGGTAATAACCTATAAATAGGGTAGAATTTTTACATTCTTATTCACTCAACCATTCTCAATCTTTCTATCATATAGTGAGTAAACCCTCAGAGCCTAAATTTTTTTTATCTCCAAGATCAACTCTCAGCCTTCTAGTTCCAAGTACGATCTCGGTTAGAAGTCTGTCAAGTGTTATAAAAGCTTGGTTTGTCAAGTTCTCTCTTCAGTATTTGAAGTCTGTGTGCCCTTCGTATCAAACGCACGTGTGTGAAGTTACGAGCCTTCAGATCAAAACTCATGGTTGTGTGAAGTGGCAAGCCTTCAGATCAAAGCTTGTGATTTACTATTGGTGATTATAGTGGATAAAACTCCAAGCTTGAGTTCTCGGGACTGGACTAGTCCTCTCAGAGGGAAACCATTATACATCACGGTGTTTTTTCATTCTCTCTCTCTACTTTACTACTTTACTTCACTGTCTTTATATACATTTTTAGTTAGCAACTGCCTTCATTCTGATAATTTTTAATTAGGTAGATTATTCTGCTGCACTCTATTCACCCCCCCTATAGAGTTGCTTTACGGTCCTTCAAGCAGGAAAGGCAACATCTCATGACGTAGATCCATACTATACCAATCTGTGTACCATCGTGTCAGGAATCAAGTAGAACATCATGAAGTACATTAATCATAGTAAATGCCATATAATAAAAACTATCAGATAATATACTTGCCTGTGGTCCAGAGCAATGAATGTCAAACTGTGTCCGTATCGGTGCCTCACAGACCTATATATGAAATTCTATGTCATTTGGTGTAATGGAGTGATAAATAAGCTAAAATGAGTCAAAATATGATTTCTAGGCTATTTTTAGATCATGTTAGTCAAACTAGGTCAACTAGGTCAATACTTAGATTAAGGTTCATAACTACCTATAAAGTTGACTTATGAAGTGATATTAACTATTACTAGCTAAAGGCTAAGTTTATTCTAAGTTAGTATGGCCATACTAGGTCAAACTAACTAATACTAGGTCATACCTCATAAGCCTCTATGTACTAGGTATCATAATATTATATAGACTAAATATAATTAGTATTATATATACCTTTGTCTATACACTTAATATTTTAACTAGTATCAAATTCTAATACCTTCACCAAAGTAGGATGCCCTCATCTTAACACCACACCCTAGTACTAGAGCCTATGATACTCTAGGGTACATAACTTACATCTATAGGATACTCTACCTACACTAATAACTATACTCAACTAACACTAACGCTCATTAGCCTAAATATTTGCACACCCTTAACACATGATACACTCTGAACTCTAAGACACACACTCACCTAAACCTAACACTCCCTCACTTGCCTGAACTACCTCCAGTCCACTGCAATTTGCAGTAGGTTTGAACTTACTGACACTCAAGTATAAAACCTAACATTAGCACATATCACAACCTCACTGCATATACTCCCTACTTGCCTGCAAACTGTAAAGAGATAACCCCTCTACATGCACCCAAGAACTCACATCATGCCTAACTGAAACCTCTTTCCCCCAAACTACTACAGAGTTGTAACCATCTCTGCACATTACATGTACCCAAGTTTCCTTCACTGAACCCCTATTCCTCCTTACCTACTGCAATGCCCCCTTTGACTTGTTAACCTGCAGCTATACTGCAGTGTGCAAGTACTACACTAACAAAATCCTATTCTAGTACTGTTGTGAGGATACTCAAAGCTCCCCAACAGCTTAATTCCATTCCCAAGCCCCCAACAATATCTGTACACTCACTGATACATATATAGTCTACCTCCTTCCCATGGAACTGAACTCCCTTACACACACTCACACATCCATCACACCTACACTTAGCACCAATACTAACCTAGGATACCCACACATACTATATCCTAATTAACCTATATACGAACCTCATAAATTCTTGACACACTGATACACTAATACTTATTAATATATATAACTCCACACATACTTCACCACTCCCAGATGGATATCCACTGATACTCAAATATGAGCACAGTCCTAACTCACCTACACATTAAGTCCAGTTCTCTTGATACCCACAACCTGTTGTTGAACCAGTCCCTATTTACACCTACTGCTACTACTTACTAAAGGTCAATGTGTTGCCTGAGACACACACAAATATTGATACACACTCTCTCTAATGATATACTCTGGTATCTGTATACATACCTCATAATAGATACCCTCACTCATTACCTCATATTGGTAACAACACTAAGACCAACTCCAAGACATTTGCCCTATACTAATATCTGAAACTTAAGTATCTAATACCTAGTGGTACTTTAGTTTCATGGTATTCAACATCATAAGGTACCATCCTACACTCGAGCACCCAACTTCTAACCCATCTCTCTATAGGATTTCCATAACACATTGACCCTCACAAACTTCAACTCTCACTGCTCTCTAATATCTTTGCATAATTTGTCATACCCCAGTCCCAAAATACGTATGACTAGGAACACCTAAGCATGTCAGCCGCATGTATATTGTAACTCCAATATATGAAAACCATAACATATGCGTACGCTGTATTATGAACAATAATTCATAAGTGGTATATATATGTCACAAGTCACATGGTATAACTAAATCTCATCCACAGAATCAAATAGAAATAAATAACCAATAACTATATAACTAAATCTCAATATGAAGTATCGAAAGATGATAGTCGGGTGGAAACAAATCTACTGCCAAACTACAATATAAAAGTAACCATAATATCAATATATCAACTAATAATCACGAGGCTCGAAGAGAAGACCTCCTCGAAATATAAGTAGCTAGTCCGGATCCGTGCTCCTGCTAATACTCATGAACATATACACATGGAAAGGGACCAGGTCCTCAGAGGGACATAACAAGATACATAAAAATATGCCAATAAAGTACTGAATGCCAATAAAGTACTAAAAATAAACATCCATTGGGTCGCCTAACCATCTATGTAAATGCAGTTTGAGAACAACTTTCCAACGCGTTGGCTATCTGGCTAAAATAGGATTGGTATGACTCTTTGGGAGATTCAGGGGCCTAAAAAGTATGTCGTCTTTTGAATGGCAGAGGCCGCCTGATAATATATAATATATAGTGGTCATCACGACCGCGCATCTCCGGCGGAGCATATGGGTTACACAAGGAAAGTGCAAAGGAGCCCAAACGCCTTACTTATTGTCCCCCCCACCCCATGCTCTAAGCATGTCATATCCATGACACGATAATACCTCTAATAACTGCCAAGTCTTCTAGCATGCAATTTCTAACAGCAGTTATCCCTAACTCACGTCCCATATGTACATGAGGCCACCCTGTCACGCAAGTCCATGTCCTATATGAGACTCAAACTCGTGTAACAACTGTGTCATGGCCAATGAGACCTAAGAATGCCTCATAAAATCGGGTGGTCTCATAAACTAGGTCACATGCATATATATAATAAAAACAGAATACGACGCCACCGTCGTTGCACCCAAGTTTTCTTGGACGCACAGTTTATATAACAGTTAAAATATATGAACTAAATGAGTAGAAATAAGGTACATGCAACATATGGAATATAAATTACAGTACAATGGCAAGGTATACTTGCCTGGCAAGAAAGCTGCATAGTAACAATAACCTGCTCCAGAAGTCTCGCAGAATAATCCGATAGTCCTATATACATATAATATAATATAATATAACATCAGCCATTACACTAGCACATACACAACCATAAATACACTGGACTCAGAGGGTACGCTAGGGGTGACACTTGTCAACTAACAGGTGTAGAAGCATAAAAAATATGCTGGGAAATTATACGCGTAAAACCCCTAACATACATGAAGCACGCGTAAAACAGAAGCTTCAGAACTATACGCATAAAACATGACTTCAGAGCTGCCCGCATAAAGCAGCGCTTCAAGCCTATTTTGGCGTAAAAGGTTGCTACACCTCCCTCCGGCGTAAACTATGTCTGCTTTTAATGCAGCATAAAGTTGTACAAGGAACTCTTCGTATTCCTCGAATGAACCTGTCAGACAAAACAGTAAACCTGACTCCTGACAAAGAGTACTGTACGACGATCGAGAGGACGAATGTAATAATGATTCTGCACAGAGCCAGACTGTCGTTTAGCGACATATCCTTGATACAAGTCATTTTTATGCATTTAAGGAATACGCTGCCTATTTTACACAGGCAAAAATGTGCCTTTACGCTCAAGATGAGTTGAAATCAAACGCCACGTCAAAAGCTGTTCTTCGTACAGAACTCGAGGCACGTCTCTGCAGTTAATACGCGAGATGGGGGCAAATATCTGCATTTAAAGCACGAGATTTGGTTCTACTTTTAATGACTAGGAGAACTAAAATTAGGGCTAATATGCTCACATCACTATCTCTGCATATTACGCCAAACCAGACTATTTTCAACTATAGGAGCACGCCGTATGCTATCTCCTCGAAATATGCCAACTCAGGCTACATTTGTAAGGTACGTGATAAGGCTATTTGGCCCAGAATATGCTCAAGACTTCAGTCAGGAAGGATAATTGGCTAGTTTACGCTGGTTACCTATAACCTATGCAGCATCAAGCTTTACGCAGAATTTGGCTTTTAAGCCAACAAGACAGCTACTTGGCTTTTACGCCAATAAGACAACTATTTGGCTTTTACGCCAACAAGATAACTATTTGGCTTTTACGCCAACGAGACAGTTATTTGACTTTTATGCCAACCATCTTTACGCGAGGGGCAGTTACCTACATGGCTTGTATGCCGTGGTCTTCGAGAAGCAGTTATACGCGTCACCTCATAATGGGACATGCGTCACACGCGGATTCAGGAGATCATTCAGACGTGGGTAGCAGTTATTATAACCGTCGCGTAAAAGGTGCAACTCTCTCCATTAATTGGCTTCTACGCCTACTGATTAGTTACTGTGACTGATCTCTATAAATAGAGACTCCCGGTCACAGGAGAAAGGGGTCAAGGGGGGAAAAAGGTGGAAAGAGAGGAGATCAGAGAGAGAGCACATACAAAGAGTGTTGATTGATAACTTTGGCAATGAGAGTTCAATCCCACTCGCAATCTTTGAAGCTTCTTCTTCTTCTACAACACTTCTTCATCATCGTGTAGTCCAAGGGACAAAGTGATCGACCGCAGATCAGACTCCTATAGCAATATTTCCCCAGAATTATTTTTTGTACTTAACATCCTCGTATAGGATTAATTGTACTTCTTTTTTTTGTTTGTAAACAAAGAAAGGGTTTCGTATAAACCTACTCTCAATTTTTTCTGTTTATCATCAAACACAAGATGGCGACTCTGCTGGGGACTACTTTCTCATCTGACGAGAAAGCCATTGCTCAACACGATGTTGTATCCGTCGGATCAACGAAGAAGATATTGGTCGTGCAATTCGACCAATCGGCTTATGAAGACATGCTTCGCGCAGGGGGTAGCTCTCATTCCCTCTCTGTCCAGGACAACAGGAAGCTGCGTAAATTATGGATGCCCCGGACATCCTCTACCCTTCCTTTGGACTCTCCCTCTCCGATCAACAAGGTTGTGACATCACGACCTATACGCTCTGTGCATAAAAATCTGTCTCCCGTCTGTGACATGGAAGACAAAGCTTTTGGCAATGCCCTAGTGCCAATCCATAAGTCTACAATACGCACTATGCATAAAACTTCATCTCCCGTCTGTGACATGGCAAACAAAATTTCTGACAAGGCCGCAACGCCAATTCAGAAATTTCAAACGCGACCCGCGTGTAAAAATCCGTCTCCTGTCTGTGACGTGGCAGACAAAGCTTCTGGTAATGCCCTAGTGCCTATCTAGAAGTCTATAACACGCACTACGCGTAAAACTTTGTCTCCCGTCTGTGACATGGCAGACAAAATTTCTGACAAGATCTCAGCGCCAATTCAGAAATTTTAATCGCGCCCCGCTCGTAAAACTTCGTCTCCCGTGTGTGACGTGGCAGACAAAATTTTTGACAAGGCCTCAGTGCCCGCGCAAAAAATTCAAACGCGCCTTGCGTGTAAAAATACATCTCCTATCTATAAAGAGGCAGCTGGACCCTTATATCATATCAAGGAAAAACAAGTGGCGAATCTCCCGACTGCTAGAGTTGTACGCCACCAAAAGAAGAAGTTGCCCGCTCTTCAGAATACGCGTGACGCTGGAGGACATTTAAGAGCTCTCCCCGTTTTACGCCAACCTGTGCGAAACTCCAGATTACGCCAGGGTAAGCCCATCCGCGTAAAGAAGACCTGTTTTATGGAAAAATACGCTCTCCATGGATCATGTGCTACTCACATGGCTGAACTGCTCTACTCATATGGCAGAGAAAGTATTCTGGTTCCTAATCTCCACAGGCCCACTGATATAAAAAGGCAGAATAAGCCTTCTTCTTCTTCTTCGGCTAATATCTCTGATTTGCATGATTTTTTGATCAAGAAACGCAAAGAGAGGGGTCAAAATCAAGATTTAGCCCCCTAACTTTCAAGCGTGGAGAGATCATGTGGGAAGATGCGTCAATATCTAATATCGTCATGACATATGGGCCACATGAAGATTCTGTCTTTATTGTTCCACCAACTCGCAACGACCAGCATCAAATAATCTTCGGTCGAATATGTAATAGACCAATTGTACAAGAAGAATCTCGCGAGTCAGATATTGGGAAAATCCAAATCCACAGATATAGTCCTCAGGCTTTGAGGATTATATAAAACATGGGTTATGATCTGAAGTTGAAGTGAGGCCTCAACTTCGAAAAAGGTAGATGAATACCGTTGTATGGTGATAAATACTGTCAACGAAATCGTTTTGGGTTAGGGTTTACTGCATCTTTTGCAAACTCCAAATCTCCAGAGTCTGATCCTAAAATACCAGAGGCAGGTCCTTCTAAATCAACTTCTGTGGACAAGGGCAAACAAAAAGAAGATGAAGAACCAAATAACGACATGTCTGGGGGTAGTCTCCCTCGACAAAACAGGGCGACATCCAAAGCTGGGGGTAGAATTTCCTCTAAGACTGAAAATGATGCAACTCTGAACATCTTCCCTGAAGATGGTACGACTCAGGTATCGGGAGCCCGAAAGCCAAAAGGGACTTTCTTCTTCAATGATGATGACATCCTTGAAATCTTCAATATATTGATGAAGGAAAACAAGCTTCGGCTACCCAACATCAAATATCCTGAAAAGGCTGGCAAGGTCGATAACCCAGATTATTGCCTCTTTCATCGGTATATTCATCACCCCACAAGGGCATGCTATGTACTAAAAAGGAGAATCCAGCAGTTGATCGACGCCAAAGTCATCACTTTGTATTTATAAACGAAGGGACGATCACTGTAAATTGATTTCACTCTAACGTGACAATTTGCTCCCTCAAGAAGTACCGGATGATGAGTCCCTAAAGTTTCCCCAACGGATTCTTCAGGTTTATCCCCACTCAGCAAAATCACTCCACAGTAAATTTTTTGGACATGGGTTCAAGTCCATATTCCTCTGAACTATTGTCCAAATATTTGTTTCCCCAGCTGAATTTGCCATGTCCAAATGACCTATGAGTAAACCTCCCAGTAAGTGCCTATGTGCAATATTTTCTCCTTCGTTACAAATTCTTGTAAAGAGCCATCATCCATATCCGGGAATCCCGGGTACGTAATGGAGGATGGATCCTCGAATTCCTCCCAGTGGAGCAATCCTTAAGCCTACTTGCACACACCCGCAGTGACTTCTCAAACCAATCTCGTTAAATGCTAGCCATGTTCATATTACCTCTGAGCTATCATCCCATCAATCTCCCCAGAGAAGCGATCCTGGGTCTATCTTCATGTTTGGAAAGACTACACTCAACGAATCACTCTTTCAAAGAGTTTTTCAGACACTAGTTCACGTCCATATTACCTCTGAACTGCTGTCGTAATATTTCTCTCTGGCTGAGTTTGTCATGTTCATATTACCTCTGAACAAACCTTTCTAGTTCGGCTATCGATTATCATGTCCATATTACCTCTGATATCGGTTGTCATCTCAACTTAACACCCGTACTTAAACTTTAAGTACGCCAGTGGTATTGACTCCACAAAAACTGCTATGTCCATGTTACCTCTGAGAAGATGTATACCTCCATCCCTAGTGGAGTCACAACTCAAAAGTTTGTCATGTTCATATTACCTCTGAGCAAACCTTCCGAGTTTTTGGCTATCGATTATCATGTCCATATTACCTCTGATATCGGTTGTCATCTCAACTTAACACCCGTACTTAACTCTAAGTACGCCAGTGGTGTTAGGTCCACAAAAACTGCCACGTCCATATTACCTCTGGCAGGGCTTGTCCTAAACTAATTACTTGCACTCTCATGCACAAGAAGTAATAGGTCCACCAAAAACTTCCCTGTAGAATATTCGCAATGGAAATGAATGGTTCATGTCCATATTACCTCTGAACTATCCTTATTTTCCCCAGCGAAGAAAGAGTCAGTCCATGTTCATCCCCACAGAGTCATATTTTATAAGCATCCGTCAGGACTTGTCTCAAACTTATTACTTGCACTCTCGTGCGCAATAAGTAATGGGTCCATAAAAAATCCTATAGCAGGATGTCTTTACCAGCCACAAAACCTATCACGTCCATACTACCTCTGATAGGGCTTGTTTCGAACTTATTATTTGCACTCAATGTGCACAACAAATAATAGGTCCACCAAAGATCCCCCAGTGGGATATCCTCAATAAACCAAATTTTGCACAAACAATCATAAAGAAATGAAGGATCCTTATATGATTGCAAATGGCACTTACAGATTAGCCAAGTCTAATAAAAAATTTGATAATGGCTACTATCAACTGCAAATTCCTGAAGAAGTACTATACTTGATCTCCTTTGCTTAACGGAGTATGATGAAGATCTTATTCTGACGATATCATGCACAAAGGTTAACTGGATCATATTCTATCAGATTCATGTGACCTCTTAATGGATATGCTTAACTAATTTGTAAACCTATCATGTTCATATTACCTTTGATAGTGTTTAGTATACAAATTTAGTTGGATTATATTCTATTAGATTCATATTACCTCTGAATAGATTTATATTCAGCAAAACCTTAAAGAAAGTACGTTATGTTAATGATACCTCTGATATCACTTTCATCTTAGCCCATCATATTCTAAAGTGATGGGTCCACAAAGTCAAAAAATGTATCTTTATTATCTCTGAGAAATTACAGTAGAAACAAAAAAAGGTACATCATTGGGGAGGAGCAGTTAAATACCTAATCTGTCACGCCAAAGCAGCCATACTCTCATTCCTGGCGATTAAAATACTGTTGCGAGCCTGTGCCAGCCTTGCCTCGTTGTCACTCAAGCGAGATAGTTCAGACCGAGCATTAACAAAACTGGTGCGGATGACACTCGTATGTGCCAAGTTTTGTAGAGCTGTATCTATTTGTCCCTTCAGCACATCACGAACTGCCGACGTCTTGAGAGCCCGCTCCCTTGCCTGAGCGAGTTCAGCTTCCAATTCTCGGACCCTCGCTTTATTTCCCTCACATTCGGCCTGGCACTTCGCTAGCTGAGGAATAACCTCCACCAAGATAGCCTGCTCTTCATCCATCTCTTGCTGCTGTTCCTGGATGGACTTGTTTAGAGATTCCGTTTGCTCAGCAAGTTCTGCAGTCAAGGAGTCATACTCAGCTTGAACCAGATCGTCGATGCTGCCTCGAGATAGTTACAAATACTCGTTAATGGGTTGTTCTAAACCAGTAACTATTTGCTCTAGCACATTAGCTCTTTCAGCCTCACTAAAATTTCTAATCTGCGCTATAGGGAGATTGGAGGACATCTTCAGAGCATCAAAACCTAGGTTCTTCTCCAGCACCATCGATATCAACTCTTTCAAAGTGAGATATAATATGCTAGTGTATTGATCCACTAGCATAGCAAAGCTCGAATGGACGCTGGGAGTGGCCGCAATATCAGTAAATCTTCCTCCATGAATGACTGCAGAGGAGGTCTCCACGGTTGTTGCTTCAACAGATGGCACGACAAAAGAAGAGACACCAACAACAGTTAAAGTTGCTGGTATACTCGACGAATGAGGCACGGACGAGATGGTGGGTTCATCCTCCTCTGATATTATTTGAACTCCCACTGGCGGGATGACACCCAAGAATGTTGCGGATGAGAGATCGGCAGTTTCAAAGCACGCTTCTTCGACGTCGATCACCATCGTTTCATTAAATGGATCCACAACAAAGTCAGAAGTTGCGTCAACTCCGCCCTCCCTAGAGATGTCTTCACCTGAAAAGAAGATAAGAGAAAGTTAATATCAATTTGATGTTAATTTTCATGAAGAAAACGTGAAGACAATATTTATCCATGGCCGATGGCATGTATGTTGCGTCTGCAGCCTGTATAGCTAAATCATTTCTTAATGATGCTAAACAAGCTGTCATACCTGGAGAAGAGGGTGCACCAACTGACATTTGAGGGAAGTCATCCCAGTCATCACCCAGATCCACTCGAGGTTCATCGGGTGGAATCTCGCTAGAAATACTTACAGACGAAGGAGGGGTTACTCCCGTTATTGGTCTGGATAAAGGTATATTGATTTTGAATATGCTCGGTCTTGAAGGCGACCTCGAAGCACTACCAGTAGCGGTAGTAGCGGCAGCAATCGCGGGCAAAGAATCTCCAGCACTGTCAGCCGGAACTGTGGAGGTTCCCTCTCTAAAAGTCGAAGGACCTCTGATCAAAGAATCATCCCCAACTGGGGAAATAACAGGCTCACTCCTAGAAGATCCCTTGGTGGAAGTCTTTTTAGGACCTCTGACCGTTTTCTTCTTGCGGGGAGGAAGTCTCTTTCAGAGTGGAAGCCTTCCGTTTATTGGAGATAACGAGAGGCTCTGCTGACGGAGCTATTACGCCTCTCGATATTATCAATAAGAATTTATCTGCACCAGTAGGGTCTTCACCTTCATCAGATAAGACATACGGTATCTCCTCCCTTCCAGTGGACCTATGAATGGGCATCCTGAAACTTTCATGCACATCAAAATATGGTGGAAGGTGTTGATGGACGCATAAAACTGCGCGTACGAATGAAGAATGCACAACTCCATAGAGAGAAGTCGCGGGCACAGCAAAAATTGCACCTGTACAACCCGTGATAAAATACCACCATCCTCTGGCTCCATCAATAAGTCTACCTTTGGACTTGAAGTTGGTGATGGGATTCCCCATATGCAACTGGTCGTACCCAAATTGCCTGGCGAACCGGCTGGGCAGATAAGGCTCCAAGTAGCAGTGGTCCTCACTTCTGTACAGCAGGTCAGAAGGTCTAATGCAGACCAACCAATAAAAGGCTTCAGGAGAAAGAATAGTTCTCCCTTGACCTGCATCCTTAAGTTTCGTCCCCTGTTGATTGATATGTACAGGGGGGACGATACAGAAGAGCTTCCAGCTATGGGCAAAATTTAATGCTCGTCGATAATCTATGACACTCGCCACATTCCAAAGGAAATTTTTGTAATTCAACAAGAAGTTATTTCCCGAACCGCTGGCAGGACCAGGAGACATCACCTTGGTGTTGTGAAGGATTAACCATCCCATCAGATATAGGAATGGTAATTCCACTCGGGGAAATTCTTCACGCTGCATATCATCAGCTAACAGCCCATCAGTAATGGTCCTCAGGCCAGCTTGTATTCTACATACTATGGCAGGAAGCAAGCCCAATCTTGCTCCAAACACCAACCGTACTGCGGGCCATAAGGTATTGCGATGAATGCGATCCGCAGACGCGATGCCAGGTACTACCCATCGGCGTAGCTAGACAGAGAGGAAGCCAGCCAGTTGAGCCGCCCTTGACAGAGGCTTGCGACAATGCCTCATATAACTGAAGGCTTTAGTTCCTGTAGGATAACCCCCTATCTCCTCATCGAGAATATAATCTGAAGCCCCTGCGTCTTCAATGAGGTCATCGACCGTATTGGCATTAAGCATGCTCAGGAGGTTCAAGGGCTTATCTCGGCTATCTACAACCTTGTCCGGCTTAGCATTTCTAGCCTGATGGAAGAAGAGGTAGGATACCCATTTGTTGATATGGGCCAAATCAGAAGGCTCTTTGTAGAAGGTGGTGCAGGCAAGGTAGTGGCTCATCAGCTCCTGGTACACTGCCACTGTCCGAGGGTTTGTATCCCTCAGCTCCCTGTTTATGGGAACATACTCTTCATAAGGAGTGTCTCCCATTGGCAGCTTTGAAATCTCTGCCATCTCATAAAGGGCCAAGCCCAACTCACCTAGCGAAGTGGCAAAAGTCCCAGTGAGCGAGTTGTATCGCTCCATCAAGGCTAAGAAAAAGTTGGGGTTGACAGGCAACCCAACACTAGTGGCGCTCAAAGCCGTAAATAAACCAATACTTTCCAGCTCCGTCTGGAAGTGCTTCATGGCCAGGCAGTTAAACTGGCCCATCGAAGATTCCCGGGGCTAAGCCATCCACTGGTCCGAGGGATGACCTTAGGGTACACTCCTCCTTGCCCCATAAAGTCATTGCAGAAAGTCGATATTTGAACCGGCTGGATCAGTGAAGTGTCCTCACTCGGGACGCTACCCGGAAGTAATCCCCTAAAAGGCATAACAGGGCCTGAAGGACTGATCATATAGGCTCTTTGATTCAATCCTTTGTTGTACAAGATATTCCCTGGCCGCCCATGAAGATCTGGAGTCAGAGTCCACATCATCTTCCTAGGATGTGTGGCATGGAAGAATGTCGAGATAGGGTAATCTCTGGGCAAATACATGACCGTGCTCTCAGCAGTAAACACCCAATCCTCCTTCTTGGGATTAGACTAGGATTGTTTGTCGATAACATCCCCGAATAAGAAACTTGGTTTCTTATATTCAGTCCCATCTATGTATGTCAGGGGCTCCCCACTGATCATACTCAGCAGCATTCATTCTCCTTGGGACGAGATCAGAGTTCCCCTTTCTTGAGGATACTCATTTCCAGAAATCAGGAATTTCACATGGGACAAGTCCTCCAGATAGTTTGAGTTCAGCATCCCGGCAGCAGATCCCATCACTTCAGCCAAAGGAGAGATCTGCATGTCCACTACAAAATGCAAGAAAACAAGTCAGATTTTACGCTGGACACTACACTCTTGCAGGATACGCCAAAGACTAACAGTCTGAGCTTTTTACGCCGGACTGTAAAAACTTGAGTCTTACGCTGGAATATATTTTCAGAACATAAAACTCAAGGTTGGCATTATACACCAAGATCTAACAGTCTGAGCTTTTTATGCTAGACTGCCAAAATTTGAGTTTTTATGCCGGAATTTACATCCAGCGCGTAAAACTCAAAGTTTGTAGTATACGCCAAATTTTGACAGTCTGAGTTTTTACGCCAGACTGCAAAAATTTAGAGTTTTTACGCTGACACATTAGGAATGTGGGCGTAATAATAAAACATCTTTGTGCATCATCTTCCTCGAAGAGGTTCTTAGCACAGAAGATGACCTTGCGCGTACACACACAACGTGTGCGAAGGGTTTTTTCTCTCGAAGTCTTTACCTGTAATGTCTGGAGCACAGCTCGACGGTGGAGTACTGCATTCAGATCGAGACTCGCTCAGCCTAATGCGGGTTGCTCGTGCTTGAGCAGTGGAGCAAAATGAGGAAGCAACCTTCTTTCCCTTAGCAGTGGAAGCCTGTTTAGGTGCCATGGCAAATCTGAGTTCTCAGGAAAGAGACAAAGAAGAAAGGTTTTTGGAAAGCAAGGGTTTTGCGAAGACAGATAAAGAGTTTCTTTTTGAAGACCTTGGGCTAGCTAAAGAGTTGGATAACTCTTCAAATCCCTAACCAAATCCGATATTTAATAGTCGGTTATGATTTGGGACCACTTCAGCCTATCATTTTGAAAAAAAGGAAGACGGACAGTCATGTTGCGTAACGGATCCGAATTTTATGCTCAGAGGCTACAAATATACGATTTTATGCTCAGAAGCTTTTACGCTCAGGGGCCACAAATCTACGATTTTATGCTCAGAAGCTTTTACGCTCAGAGGATACAAATCTACGGTTTTACGCTCAGAAGATTTTACGCTTAAAGGCTACAAATCTACGGTTTTACGCTCAGAAGCTTTTACGCTCAGAGGCTACAAATCTATGGTTTTACGTTCAGGAGTTTTTACGCTCAGAGGCCACAAATCTACGGTTTTACGCACAGAAGGTACAGATATATGATTTTACGTTCAGAAGCTAAAAGATGCTATGGTCTATGACTTTTTCGAGAAGGCCAATTACAAGGGTTTACGCAGAAAATACTCCTTTTTGGCTACAAAACATTCCAAGTGCCTGAAACACACAGAGGTCAGCATTGAAGATGACTCTTCTTTTTGGGCCATTAGAAGTTCATTCGAAGTCTAGTCAGATTCTTTTACCTCTAAGTTCAAGTATGGCCTGTTTGACGGATATTTCTCGCCCTATTTCGAGGGATTTTCGGGGAAACCATTCTTGAAGATGATGGTCTGAACAGAAATTCTTCGAATCAAAGAAGTGACAGTTCATAATTCTTATGCAACTCCTCGTCCAAAAATAGCATGATAGTTGGATCTTCAAGACAACTTAATGCTAAAGAACTTTTTACGCATCTTACGTTATGCGTAAAAGATGGGATATGACCAAATAAACGTTTAAGCAGAGTCAGCGTAAAATTATTCAGATGTGTCGAAGCTGCACATTATCAGACTTTCTCACAGCAAATATGGCAAATCAGCAATGCGTAAAAGTAGACAAGTTTATTGATCATGATTACATATGATGGAAATCCAGTTTACAAAGGATTTTTCATGATTACATATGATGAAAATCCTTTTTCTACAAAGGATTTCTCATTTTAATTTAAGATCACACCAACAATATGTTGTGCCAGGTTCTCATATTGGTGGAGATATTTTTCTTTTTCTATGGCACTTCATCGGTTTCTGCGACCGATGAACAAGAAAATGATTAATGGCGGAAGGATACAGAACTGGGCCTACATTATTCAAGCCCACCCTCCATACGCCATGGCAGCTATGTCCTAGAATTATATTTGGGATTCAGACCCAACACAATACTCGAAAACAGGACCAAACTACCTACCTTCGCCTAGCGCCATAATAGGGGAAAATACAGCTAGCAAGCTGTGTGGTCCGATGAGACCCTTCCTCTCTCCTGGACGAATCGCCATATAAAATTGCTGATTATCCCGAGCAAAGGAAGATATGATATCCTTCCATGATCCATCATTGCAGAGGACATTTGCTCAAAGATGCCTCTTTTTACGGCTCTTTACAAGTTGGAAGAGCATGATCTTCTTCTTCCTCAGGTCAGCCCAATGGATCTCGACAACCATCTCTTTTGGTGAAGGAAGTGTAGAAAGACAGGTTCACTCACTTGCCTTTATATAGGAAGAAGAGAACACATCAAATCCCAACAACTCCCTAAAAATTGTCGAGAAATCAGCCTCGCAGAACGAGTCAAATTTGACCGTTTCATGCTTCATTCAAAGTATTTCAAATTACGAGGAATTTGAAAACTTTGAAGGGGGTCTTGTAGAAGCATACAAAATATGCTGGAGAATTATACGAGTAAAACCTCCAACATACATGAAGCACGCGTAAAACGGAAGCTTCAGAACTATACGCGTAAAATATGACTTCAGAGCTGCCCGCGTAAAGCAGCGCTTCAAGCCTATTTTGGTGTAAAAGGTTGCTACACCTACCTCCGGCGTAAACTATGTCTGCTTTTAATGCAGCATAAAGTTGTACGAGGAACTTTTCGTATTCCTCGAATGAACCTGTCAGACAGAACAGTGAACCTGACTCCTGACAAAGAGTACTGCACGACGATCGAGAGGACGGCTGTAATGATGGTCCTGTACAGAGCCCCAGACTATCGTTTAGCGGCATATCCTTGATACAAGTCATTTTTACGCATTTAAGGAATACGCTGCCTTTTTTACATAGGCAGAAATGAGCCTTTACGCTCAAGATGAGTTGAAACCAAACGCTACGTCAAAAGCTGTTCTTCGTACAGAACTCGAGGCACGTCTCTGCAGTTAATGCGCGAGATAGGGGCTGATCTCTGTATTTAATGCACAAGATTTGGTTCTACTTTTAATGACTGGGAGAGCTAAAATTAGGGCTAATATGCTCACGTCACTATCTCTGCATATTACGCCAAACTAGGCTATTTTCAACTATAGGAGCACGCCGTATGCTATCTCCTCGAAATACGCCAACCAGACTATTTTTAACTATAGGAGCATGTCGTATGCTATCTCCTCGAAAATGCCAACTCAGGCTATATTTGCAAGGTACGTGATAAGGCTATTTGGCCCATAATACACTCAAGACTTCAGTCAGAAAGGATAATTGGCTAGTTTACGCTGGTTACCTATTACCTATGCAGCATCAAGCTTTTCGTAGAATTTGGCTTTTAAGACAACAAGACAGCTACTTGGCTTTTATGCCAATAAGACAGCTATTTGGCTTTTACGCCAACAAGATAACTATTTGGCTTTTACACCAACGAGACAGTTATTTGGCTTTTATGCCAACCATCTTTACGCGAGGGGCAGTTACCTACGTGGCTTGTATGTCCTGTTCTTCGAGAAGCAGTTATACGCGTCACCTCATAATGGGACATGCGTCACACGCGGAATCAGGAGATCATTCAGACGTGGGTAGCAGTTATTATAATCGCCGCGTAAAAGGTGCAACTCTCTCCATTAATTGGCTTCTACGCCTACTGATCAGTTACTGTGACTGATCTCTATAAATAGAGACTCCCGGTCATAGGAGAAAGGGGTCAAGGGGAGAAAAAGTTAGAAAAAGAGGAGATCAGAGAGAGAGCACATACAGAGAGTGTTGATTGATAACTTTGGCAACGAGAGTTCAATCCCACTCGCAACCATTGAAGCTTCTTCTTCTTCTACAGCACTTCTTCGTCATCATGTGGTCCAAGAGACAAAGTGATCGACCGCAGATCAGACTCCTATAATAATATTTCTCCAGAATCATTTTTTTGTACTTAACATCCTCGTATAGGATTAATTGTACTTTTTTTTTCTTGTTTGTAAACAAAGAAAGGGTTTCGTATAAACCTACTCTCAATTTCTTCTGTTTATCATCAAACAACAGGGTCAAATGCACATCTAATTATGCGGGTGTCCTATCTTAAATGCTGTATCAAAATCAGACAGTCAACTAACATGTGTCTAAGCCAGCACATTAATGTACACAAGGCAGTCAACTCAGAAGTTCTTAGGGTCACTTAGTCAAACGTAAATATGGGATATCCATAATTATCTTAGGGTCGCACAGCAAATAAACACATTAGTCATAATTAGGTTTAGTATTATCATTTAATTACTTACACAATACATATATATATATACCAATCTGAATATTATATACATACGTGTACGTATACGCATACAGGTCATACAGTCAAATGTTAATACAGGGTATCCACTACTAACACTTATGGTCACTCAATATCTATAATACAGTCATACCTAGTACTAACATTAATTACCATACAATGTATATGCACCAATTAATTATCCTACACACACGCACACTAGTCTTTAAGTGAACCGACACGGTCTGAACTAAACTGAACCATGAAGCAATACTAATCACAAGCACACATAAAATGAAAGAAGAGGGACAGGTTTGAACCTCGGGGTTAGCGTGCATGACACGGGGATTGAGGGTGACTGTTGTAGGTCATCTTCGGCGAGGGTGACGGGTCCACGATGACGACGATGATGATTAGGTAATGGTAATGATGATGATGAGATGATGATTAGGTGATGGTTGCTTGATTAGGTTATGATGGTGATAAAGGGGATGATGATGGTGAGTTGATAAAGGTTATAATGGTGATGATGATGTAGGTTATGGTGATGATTAGTGATGATGAAGAGGCTGGTTGCTAATGGTGATAATGATGATGATGTAGGTTAGGGGAGAAGGCTGCTCCGGCCAGGGGAAACTCAGGCAGTCGTGGAGGAGGACAGGGAAGAGGAGGTCGACAAGGGGATGCTGTAGTCGAGGAGGAGGAGAGAGCATATAGGAGACGGGTTCAGGGAGGACTGCTCGGTACAGTTGGTATGGATCCGGTGAGTCAAGGTGAGCATGGTGGTTCAGTCGAGGGGATCGGGATGTAGATGAAGGAGGTGAAAGAGAACGGGGTGGTTCGGTTCAGGCGAGCGGGACAGCGGCTCCAGGCGATTCAGTCGTGCTCCGGCGAGTCATCGACGGGGTGGCCGGGATGTGCAGCGTTCAGTTGAGCAGCAGGTCGAGGCTCCGGTCTTGACGACTCCAGTCGAGGGGTTCTCCGGCGAGGGGATGGCGAGTTGAGAACGGGAGGTCGGCGGAGGGCATCGGTGTAGCGGGCTCGTGTTGACTCCGGCGAGTGCAGCGATTCAGGTGAGGCTTCCGGCGTTGATGCTCAGGCGAAGGGGAGTAGTCGGGGTGGTCAGGCCGCGGGGAAGAGGAGATGAACAGTAAGATGGGGGGTTAGGCTGATTATGTTTTGGTTTTAGGAAAATAAAGAAAAAAGGAAAAGAGGTATATATATATATACATGTGTAAAGGAGGGTTGATTGTTTGACCTAGAAACTTGGGCTTGGTCAACATCTCCATTGGGATTGGGCTTGGCTTCACATGTAGGTATTTGAGGGCTAGGATTTGCATTATTTGAAATGCATGGCTAAGATTTGATGAGGGGTGATGTTGATGCTACATACTCCAAAAAAATTATGGGAAAAATTCATATGAAGGCAAAAATGGGTTTCTTCATGTGTTGTGTCCAAATGTGTGGACAGCTTAATACACTGCTGCATAAAAGCGCCCAACAATTAGAAAATTACACAAAGATGGAAATTAGATTAAATTAATTAAAATAAATATAATGGTGTTCTTGAATTAATTAGAAGTATGTGGGACTAAAATTAGGTGGGACACAAGTGTCATGGACATAGAGGGCTCAAAATAGAATATTGTCATAGTTTGGGTTGCACAAAACAGGTCAAGATTGTGTCTATAATTTTGATTAGAACGCAAAAGGATACAAAGTTGGATTTATTTAGAATTAAATAATAACGTCTACGACGAATATTATGCGACTAAAATGTAGCACAAGAGAGCATGATTATAAGTTACACAAAGGTCAGAATGGAAGACTGGCATGTCTAGGACAAGTGTGTGAAATTTGTAGAAAGGCAATGGCTAGTGTAGTGCTCCAATTATCGAAGAAAAGGTAAGGTGCACTAAGTGATATAAATATGGTAAAATCGTCTAAAGTAAAATGTTATATTTCTAATTGGATTCGAACTAGCCCTAGTTTCTCTATCTAAGCCATGTAGGCCTAATTTTGGGTTAGGGGGTTTACAATCTACCCAACTTAAAAGAATTTTGTCCTCGAAATTAAAATAAGGCATAATTTGTCAAATCCTTCACGTTTGTACATAAGGCAAGTCAATCGCAATCTCTTTGCAACAATTTAAAATATATTCAAATCTATCGTAATTACCTTCAAAATTAAATTAACCATTGTTTAGATCAAAATTCAACATATTGTACTATCTTTTCAATTTTTAAATCATCAACATCCAAATTTAAGTTAAATTCATATAACATCTTCAAGATTTAAATAATGTATATCAAATTTTATATCACGATCTCCAACTATCATAATCTCATTTAGAAAACAATTCTAATCAAATATTATTCCTATTTTCAACTTATGAATTTTTGTACTCTTCAAATTTTAAATTTAATTTTTATCCTCAATATTTCAAATAGGTAATCCAACAATCAAAATTTAACTTTTAATTCAATCATCAAATTTGGAATTCAATCAGTCCATGTTCGTGTTTAGAGTTCTATTTATTTTTCTCAAGATTTAAATCGATAATTCAACCTTCAATATTCAAAATTTAAATCATGTGCTCAAGTTATAAATATTTGGTCCGAAATATCAAGATTTTAAAAATTTATTAAATACTCATCCTCTAACTCCTTCTTCTAAAATTCTCCATATTTAAAATGACTTAATCTCTCAATCTAATCTTACTTGATCACAATCTAAAAGAAATTTCTCTCAAGTTGACAATGCAACTTCTACCCAACTTAGAATTTATTCATCTATCACATAAGGCTATACATTTAAGAAAGATATTCCTCAAATTATTTAATCATGTTATTCAGTCCTTAAAACTTTAACACAAAATATATAATATATAATATGCCCTTAATTACAAAAGATAGTCACCAAATAATGCGGTTGGCCTATGGGGTATATCTAGTACCCTCTGTGTATCAAACTTATACCAAGCATGATGTTCGTCTTTCCAAAATTGGGGAAGACGGAGAGCAATAATAAAGAATTCAAGGGGGGTGTAATAGAATACAAGTATGGGGATCAAGGCGTTTAAAGAATTCAAAATAAGAGTTATCAAGGCTGTTGTGGATTGAAATCATATTTTGGTAGATTCTTATTCACATGCTCATATCAGTACAGTTATGTAACTGATACGATATGCTCAGATATGTCTAGAGGCAAGTATATTCGTCTACTACTATATATCTCAATCCACGTAAAGTAGTCATGCGAAGAGCGAACCAAGTATACTAAGGTTGTCCAGACCATAATACACTGATTCTGATTTAGACAATATATTAGTAAGCGTCCCCAATAACACATATGTCACGAACAAGCTCGATAAAAGAATAAGCTTGCAAAACTAGGCTATAAAATAGCAGAATAAGTCGAGGTAGTCCAGAAAATATAAATACACTGGATTATGATGAAAGAAGGTACAAAATAATTCAAGTTTACCAAGAAGATGAGACTCATCCGGTGTTGTGCCTCTACAGTTAACTCCTTATCTAAGTCTCTAGTCGACCAATGGAGGTATGGGCCTCTAAGTTCTACAGTCTGGATAACCACTATTTTCTTATGCAAGTCTATAGTTGGTGTCATTCCATTACACTACATTAATGGGTCAAAAATGTCACTACCACATTCTGAAAACAGGAGTATTTTTGACTTTTTATATATTATTAATATTATGGTATTTATATTAAATGATTTTTCGATATGCGTATTTAAAATTTAATAATTGCATGAGATGTGTATTTAAATATAATATATATACAGTGTTCATTAAAGTTTGAGCTGGTAGACTTGACCTAGAGGCCCACTGGATGAACACCTGACTGAATTATAGGATTATGTATTAATTTGTATTTAATAAAATTTAATTAATTGGGATTGTGATTAATTATCGTAATTTATTTAATTGTTGCGTACTGCCATTGCTTCACTATTTGGAGCGCAACCCTGGCTTTTGCCTTCCAACAAATTTCACAACCTTGCCCTTGACGTGCCCGCCTTCCATTCTGCCAATTTTGTAACTCATAATTATGTTCTCTTGTGCTTCATTTTAGCCGCAAAATATTCATCGCGGACGTTTATTTAATTTCTAAATAAATTTCAATTTTGTACCGTTGTGCGTTCCAATCGAAATTGGTGGCAGTCTTGACCCATTTTTTTTGTGCAACCCAAATTAGGGTAATATTCTGTCATGAGTCTTCTTCACTAATGATATTGATGACCCGACCTAATTTTGGCCCCATGTACTCCTAATTAATTTTAGAACGCAAATTGTATCTAATTTTAATTAATTAAATCCAGAAACCCACTTCTGTGTAATTTTCCAATTGTTGGGGACTAAATTGCAAATTGCAATGATGTGTCACCATCCTATTGGTCTAACCCAAATAAAGAAAACCAACCCCCCTATCTTTGACTAGTCAACCCAACCTCTCTTTCTCCTCTTTTTGTTGTATTTTCTCCATGATGAATCGTGGCCATCCATTTAAAATGGAGCCATCCCCACCACACAACCCCTTACATAAACCTCAACCCTCTTCCCAAGAAACCCCATCCTAATATTTGGCCGGCCCTAATTCCTAGGGGGTACATCACCTCCTTCCCCATACAAAAACTCACCCCCTTCATATATTTTCTTCACAAAATCACACCACCATCACCAACACCAAAACCCAAACTAAGCCTATCTCACCCGAGCCACCCGGCTGGCCAGCCCCGGCTGTAGCGCCCCGTTATCCCGGTACGGAGAGCGCGGCTAAGAAACACAAGACGGTATCGTTCGATCGGGATAGATTGAATTAAGAACTCGTCCTCGTTATGGATTTATTTCTTCGGAATCGATTCCCATATTCAGTGGACCGTGCCCCAAGGATCGGCTTAGTGGCAGAGTCAGGAGGGACCTCTCCGCTGCTATCTTTTATTGCCTCAGTTTTCGATGTCGCTTGTTGCTTTCGTGCTTTGATTTGGTTTTGGGATTTGCTTATTTTCCTTGAACGGTTTCAATGGTTTTTATTGTTTTCGTTCATTGACTTGCACTTCAATTCTGAGATTGGAAAGAGAGGAAGAAGTATTAATCGAACTGTTCGTGTACAGGTGAATGAGCAGTAGGCGGCTTGCGAGCGGAGTCGTGAAGCGCCTCTTTCCTTCTCCCTTCCAACAATCTAAGTGAGTGGCTACCAACCCGATTAGCTAGCCCTGCTTCCAAGCTTCACATCTAATAAATATGCAATCTTCTTTGCCCCGATCAAACGATACCAAGTAATAATAAAATCTAAGTGAGTGGCTACCAACCCGATTAGCTAGCCCTGCTTCCAAGCTTCACATCTAATAAATATGCAATCTTCTTTATTGCCTCAGTTTTCGATGTCGCTTGTTGCTTTCGTGCTTTGATTTGGTTTTAGGATTTGCTTGTTTTCCTTGAACGGTTTCAATGGTTTTTATTGTTTTCGTTCATTGACTTGTACTTCAATTCTGAGATTGGAAAGAGAGGAAGAAGTATTAATCGAACTGTTCGTGTGCAGGTGAATGAGCAGTAGGCGGCTTGCGAGCGGAGTCGTGAAGCGCCTCTTTCCTTCTCCCTTCCAACAATCTAAGTGAGTGGCTACCAACCCGATTAGCTAGCCCTGCTTCCAAGCTTCACATCTAATAAATATGCAATCTTCTTTGCCCCGATCAAACGATACCAAGTAATAATAAAAGAAACCAAGATAAAAGAGAATAGACTTGGTTAATACTGCTTGTCAATCAAACTCTTAAACGATTACTTACTTGCATGCTTGTTCGTTCGGGATATTCATCATATGCATCAATTTTAGTTAGAATATATTTTCTTCTATAATTGTGCTATCAATGCATCACATCTATGCATTACTCGTGTTGCCTCAACTGCGTGAATGATAACATAACTAAACATCGTGTGTTCGATCATGGACAACTTGTGCACAAGGATATAAGTTCTGCGGACGGTCGCTGGGGCACTGGCACCGATCCGATCCGGGCAGACTTCGTGTTTATAGTCAATCGTGTGCGGACGGGATAACTTGTAACGCATCGTGTTTTATGAGCTCCTCATGTTTTCTTGTTGCATGCTATCCTTGTCCTTGACTAGTCCATTATGGCATCAAGCCAATGATCATCGTGTGTATATGCTTGCAATGCCTCGTGTGTTTATCGTGTGAATATGGCTTGTAATGCATCGTGTGATCAATGTGTATATTTAAATCTGTTGCATACTAACTTGTGTCTTCGTGGCAGGGAAGGCATGGTAAGTATTGTGCAGGTAATTCAGACGGGCAGGTAAAATCCACCGAACGGTGGCACGTTCATTTCAGTAAATTCTATATGCTGCTTACTTGTAAATGAACTAAGGCAAGATAGAAACCCACAAATATGCATGCTTTATTAACAACAACGTGTTGATTGGTATAGTTCGGTTAGCTCGCCTTCACCAGTATGTTTCGACATGCTGACCCTCGTTGAAACAGGTTCTCCGCACTAAGGCGAACCGAGCGAGGAGCCGAAGTCGTCTTCCCGGGTCCAGTCTAGCTGTAGGCGCATCCTGATCGCGCCGTCCTTTGAAGCATTTTGAAGACAGGAGCTTGCAACTCTTTATACACCAATGCAACTCCGTGGCAAGGCTATCCTCCAGCCTGGAGGTCTATATCTTTTGAAGTTTAGTAAAGGGATATAATGTACAGGACTGCTATCTCATTTTGAGTCATCTCTTTTGTAAGCCCGTGCGGCATATTAGCTGACTCGTTCAAGAGTTTGTAATAGATGTTCATTATCAATAAAGAGAACTTTTCCATGTTTTAAATCTGTGTTTCAATTTATCTGCGTACTATGAATATGTGCTTGCTATGCATAATACTTTAGCCTTGTGCGGGCGTAACCCCAGGCCCGCACGGCATCACGATTCGGGGGACGCCCCAGCGATTCTACGGAATCGGGTCATGACATAATGGTATCAAAGCACAGATTCAAGTTCCTTAGACTTTGTGCTGGAAAAGTTCCTTTAACGATCAATTCCTGTACGAACTCTTGAACTCGCTAGGCCAAAATGAGATACGTTCATGCAATAAGTCCATAATATATTATGATTCTAATATAATTTACCTTCTTTTGAATGAATGGTACCAGCGCAATCTGCAGCGCAAGCACCGAACGAAACACAAGAAAGTAGTTCGGGCACTTCGGGAAGCTCGCGGAGCCAGCGTGGCATATCTCAAGTCGACCCGCTAGAGCGGGTGATGCAAATATTAGAATCGCAACGACAAAGAGATGATGCTCGCCAAGCCAAGTTCGAAAGCAATTTAGAGACCCGATTCTTAGTCCAACAGAAGCAGGTAGATACCCTGCAATAGATCGTTCAGACTTTGGCTGCCAACCATTCCGCCGCAACAACAACGACTCCGGTGGAACAGCCCATGCTTGAAGTAGAGATGCCACAAATTCCAAGGCCGAGGGACGTGACTGCCTTCAACTTGGGACACTTCAAGAAAGTTTGCAATACCTCATTCAACGGGACTGAGGACCCAGTGGTAGCTCTAGATTGGCTAGCCGAGCTTGAAGATCATTTCGCTCTACTAGAGGTCCCCGAAGAGAAGTGCGTTGCCTGCGCGCAACTTCAGCTCCGCCTCAACGCGCACGATTGGTGGAACGTGCATCGACGATCTCTCCAATTTGATCACGGAGAGGAGGCGATCTCGTGGACGACTTTTCGTGCCGCGTTTGAAGAGGAGTTTATACCCCCTCCAGTACAACGTCAGATGGAAAACGAGTTCGTGCAGCTGCGGCAGGGCAGCATGACAGTTAAGCAGTACTCCGTCGAATTCAACCGACTCTCCAAATTCGCTAGGGCCTATTTACTTGATGTAGCGAGTCGAGCCAGAAGGTTTGAAGGTGGACTATGCCCTGCTATCCATGCGCACGTAGTCAATAATCAGTATAGAACAATGCGTGAAGTCATGAATCACGCTCTATCTCTGGAACCACAGTATCCTCACGTTTCCACCGGCGCTGTGCATACCTACAATCACAAACGCCAAGGCAACGATAGAGGAAACACTACTGCAAAGCGCCGAAACAACGGTGGTCAGCAGAGGGCAAACCCTAACCAAGTATGTCAGTATTGCAAAAAATGTGGGCACGCCTTCAATCAATGTCGTAAGAGACTTGGATTATGTCTTGCTTGTGGCGATCCAGGTCATGCCATTAATTCCTGCCCGAACCTCCCAGATCGCCGTCCACAACGAAATAATCCCTAATGGTAAGCAATATTCTTAAGTTTCGGGACGAAACTTCCAATTGGTTGGGTAGGATGTAGCGCCCCGTTCTCCCGGTGCGGAGAGCGCCGCTAAGAAACACAAGACGGTATCGTTCGATCGGGATAGATTGAATTAAGAACTCGTCCTCGTTATGGATTTGTTTTTTCGGAATCGATTCCCATATTCAGTGGACCGCGTCCCAAGGATCGGCTTAGCGGCAGAGTCAGGAGGGACCTCTCCGCTGCTATCTTTTATTGCCTAGGTTTTCGATGTCGCTTGTTGCTTTCGTGCTTTGAGTTGGTTTTGGGATTTGCTTGTATTCCTTGAACGATTTCGATAGTTTTAATTGTTTTCGTTCATTGACTTACACTTCAATTCCAAGATTGGAAATAGAGGAAGAATTATTAATCGAACTGTTCGTGTGCAGGTGAACGAGCAATAGGCGGCTTGCGAGCGGAGTCGTGAAGCGCCTCTTTCCTTCTCCCTTCCAATAATCTAAGTGAGTGGCTACCAACCCGATTAGCTAGCCCTGCTTCCAAGCTTTATATCTAATAAATCTGTAATCTTCTTTGCCCCGATCAAATAATACCAAGTAATAATAAAAGAAACCAAGATAAAAGAGAATAGACTTGGTTAATACTGCTTGTCAATCAAACTCGTGAACAATTACTTACTTGTATGCTTGTTCGTTCGGGATATTCATCATATGCATCAATTTTAGTTAGAATGTATTTTCTTCTATAATTGTGCTATCAATGCATCACATCTATGCATTACTCGTGTTGCCTCAACTGCGTGAATGATAACATAACTAAATATCGTGTGTTCGATCATGGACAACTTGTGCACAAGGATATAAGTTCTGCGGACGGTTACTGGGGCACTGGCACCGATCCGATCCTGGCAGACTTCGTATTTATAGTCAATCGTGTGCGGACGGGATAACTTGCAACGTATCATGTTTTATGAGCTCCTCGTATTTTCTCGTTGCATGCTATCCTTGTCCTTGACTAGTCCATTATGGCATCAAGCCAATGATCATCGTGTGTATATGCTTGCAACGCCTCATGTGTTTATCGTGTGAATATAGCTTGCAATGCATCGTGTGCTTAACGTGTATATTTAAACCTGTTACATACTAACTTGTGTCTTCGTGGCAGGGAAGGCATGGTAAGTATTATGCAGGTAATTCAGACGGGCAGGTAAAATTCACCGAACGGTGGCACATTCATTTCAGTAAATTCTATATGCTGCTTACTTGTAAATAAACTAAGGCAAGATAGAAACCCACAAATATGCATGCTTCATTAAAAATAACGTATTGATTGGTATAGTTCGGTTAGCTCGCCTTCACCAGTATGTTTCGATATGCTGACCCTCGTTGAAACAGGTTATCCGCACTAAGGCGAACCGAGCGAGGAGCCGAAGTCGTCTTCCCGGATCCAGTCCAGCTGTAGGCGCATCCTGATCGCGTCGTCCTTTGAAGCATTTTGAAGACAGGAGCTTGCAACTCTTCATACACCAATGCAACTCCGTGGCAAGGCTATCCTCCAGCCTGGAGGTCTATATCTTTTAAAGTTTAGTAAAGGGATATAATGTACAGGACTGCTATCTCATTTTGAGTCATCTCTTTTGTAAGCCCGTGCGGCATATTAGCTGACTCGTTCAAGAGTTTGTAATAGATGTTCATTATCAATAAAGAGAACTTTTTCATGTTTCAAATCTGTGTTTTAATTTATCTGCGTACTCTGAATATGTGCTTGCTATGCAAAATACTTTAGCCTTGTGCGGGCATAACCCCAGGCCCGCACGGCATCATGATTCGGGGGATGCCCCAGCGATTCTAAGGAATCGGGTATGACACCGGCCGCCCGGTTCGGCCAAACCACTCCCCGACCTGCCTTCCTTCCCCGGCTGCTCACCTGAGTTATACTCAGCCGAGCTCTTCCTTCCCCGGTGAGTCACTCCCTACTACATCCCGAACTCCTCCCCACTTCAGCCCGACTGCCGGATCTCCACGACCACCCTGCTCCTTCCCTCTTCTTCCCCGGCCAGCTGCCCCGGCCAAGCTCCGACCTAGCCCAGCCTCCAGCTCGGCCGACCGGTCCAGCCAATCCCCTCCGCCTCAATCCAGAGCCTCCATCCTTACCCGCCTCGTCCATCGTGGAGACCCGACTCCACAATGCCGAAGCAGCAGCTCCATCGACTCCGAGCAGTCCCTCTCGCCGGAGTGGCACCGCATCCACGTCGGAGCTCGACCCGAGTCTCCTCCTCGATACCTTCGTCCATTCCCCTGCGCTCTCTTCAGCCTCACCGGAGTTCAGACGAACTCGACTGCACCGGAGCTGACGAGCAGCGACTTCATCCCTGTCCAGCCGACCTCTGCTCTTCCCTCCTCCGTTTACCACCACTACCATCATCATCACACTCCGGCCGAGTTCCCCATCCGAGCTCCTCCCTCCAGCTTCTCTCTGGCCAACTCCCAACTCCGGCTGCATAGAATCATCACCACCACCAGTACATCACCTCAGCCGAGTTCTTCCTCCACCTGAACCCGACTCCCCACCACGAACCTCACCACCACCTCCCTTCCCCCGGAGCCCCGACATCCCGCTCGACCACCCGGAGCCCCCCTCGCTGCAACCCCACCTGCACAGTCGACACAGCCGAGTCCCGAGCTTCTTCCCGACCACCCGGCCGAGTCCCTCAACTCCCCGGCCTCCTCCTGCTGTCCCCCTCCAGCTCCTCCCTCGCCGAGCCACCCTCGACTCCGGCCAGTGGCCACCAGCCGACCCTGGTGAGCCTCTCCCTCTTCCCTCCTTAATTTATACTTATATGTATGTATATATACATACGTATATACGTATATGTATATACTAATATATGTATATGTATATTATGTATTTAATTAATGTTTAATATGTATATGTAAATGTATATATATTTAATATAATCTGGTATACATGTATATGTATATGTATATATTTAATATGATTGGTATATATATATAAATACGTATTTTAGTATATGTATTATTTGATATATATATATATATATATATATGTATATATTCAGTATATATATATATATTTTTCCTGGTATACGTATAATATTTGGTATGTATATGTATACATGTATATAGTTTAAACTCAATTTGTATTAGTATTAGTGTATTTTAATAATATATATAGTATATATATTAATTGGTATATGTATATATATATATATATTTTTTTTTTGTATATACTTAATATATTTTCAATATATAAAATTGCTATATATGTATATATATATTTAGTATATATATGTAATTATTAATTGGTATATGTATATATGTATTTGTATATACACTTAGTGTATTTTTAAAATTGGTATATATGGTATATATATATTGTTCAACTAATGGATATATTATACATGAAATTAAATGGTACATAAATATATTGTATATGTATTTAAATTGGTGCATGTATATATATTGTAAATATTAATGTTAGTTAAAAATAGGTATAATGTGTTTTGGATGTCTATCTACTAGATGACCCTAGTTGACCAGTATCATACCTGGCATAGCCCCTGAGTTATGTATTTTTGTTGTGTTAGTGTAGCATCTAATACAAATATTATATTTATGTTATGTCTATAGGACTGTTGGATCCTCCAGACGATACTCTGGGACTGGACATTGGTATTACCAGCTAAGGACCCAAGGCGAGTACATTCTCTGATTAGCTTCTTATTTATGATATCCCCTATGTTCACTGTATCTAGTGTAAATATCCATATTCTCGACATGCTGGTTACACGGATTGGTATATACGGATCTCGTCATGAGATGTTATTCCTTGTTCATGGTGTAGCTCGTACAAGACTTATTTTATTGTTATCTTGTGCATGTACAGACACTAATTTCCGGGGAGATTTGCTACCTCCCTAGGGAATCCCATGCCATAGCGTACCATGGTTGGATCTACTATACCAATCGGGGGTGGGGAGTATTTTAGTATAGATATGTGATCATACCCAACTCTACATGCATCATAGCTCACCCAACATCTCACGTCGGGTGGGACCTGACCATTACATGCTTCATAGCTGTTACATATGATTAGCCTGACCTCTACATGCATCATAGCTATCCAAATGGTTAGCCTGACCTTACATGAATCATAGCTAATCATATGTAACTAGCCTGATCAAGTTTCCAAGCCGATCACATATTAAAGCTAGTACTCACATACTTAGTCATAGTATTCTTGCTCATTGACATATTGTTTCCTTTCCTGCATTTACTTACAGTATTTCCAGTATATCCTTTATTGTATATTTCTCGTACATATACATGCATCTTGTATATTTCCATCTATATACTGCTACATAGTTTATATCATTGATATATAACTGCTATTAGAAATATACTTTGCTCCTTCCTGACTGGAAAATATTTTCCAGACTATGCCTAGGGGACTGGTATCCGACACTTGTGGACCACAGGGTGAGTAGTTGCAGACTTGGGCTTGGTAGTTCAGTTATGATTCCGGGAGGTCTAGCCGGAATCACTAGTTATCTAGTTAGTTTCCTTCAGTAGTTTATTTGGTACCGAATTTGTCTCCGGCATTCTTGTTGAGACATGAATATGTTTGAGTTAGATTATTACTTTTAGATTTGTGTTGTACTTTATTTTATTTCTTCGATATTTTATCGTGCTGTAGTTATGTGATTGAGTATGTTGATCATTTATATTGTGTCATCCGTGCCTCCTTATGGAGATTGAATGCTCGTGTGAGATTGCTTAGTTAGTATCATGACCTAGACAGCGTTTTGCCGCCGAATCCTCTCTCTTTTTTATTTTCTTTTTTTTTTCTTCTTTTTTTTTCTTTTTTTTTTTTTTTTTTTTCTTTTATTTTTCTTCTTTTTTTTTTTTTTTTCTTTTTTTTTTTTCTTTCTTTTTTTTTTTTCTTTTTTTTTATTTTTTTTTATTATTTTTTCTTTTTTCTTTCTTTTTTTTTTTTTTTTTTTTCTTTTTTCTTTTTTTTTTTTTTTTTTTTCTTTCTTTTTTCTTTTCTTTATTTTTTTTTTTTTTTTTTCTTCTTTTTTTTCTTTTCTTTATTTCTTTTTCTTTTTTTTTCTCTTTTTTCTTCCCTCCTCTCATATTGAGGAGTTGTTAAATTTAATTCTGGGTATCGTTGTTGAGTTGATTTCTTATCAAGATGAATTTTACGGGCTAAAATTTATGGTATCATCTGATGACATATATTGATGAGGACAGTGAGAAAGGTAAAACGTCTACTTTGGTTATGTAACCTAGAGTTTATCGCAGCCATATTAGCTGTCGTGATGAGAACGTAGGAACCTGACTTGGATGTACATACTGTAGTTATGAAACTTATACTCTCTCGTAGCTATACCGGTTGGCGTGGCGAAGATTCTAGATGACATGATTATAGAATTGCATACCTCAGTTACGAAACCTGTCGTTTATCGTACCTATGCTTACTGGCGTGGCGAGGAATCTAAGTGTCATGATTTCTGACAGACGTGTATGATTATCAGGTTATATCTTAAATTGGTTCCTAAAGTCTTATCTCAATACTTATTTTCTGTTATTTTAGGACTTTATTCCATCGTTTCTTTGTTGCTAGCAGTAGAATACCTTCAGTCCTCAACTTTCCTTGAGGACTCCTTGTTAAGTATGATAATTAGTGACTTATAATTATGTCTGTGACTTGAGTATTAGTATTGACTGAGTGTTGCTTGTGGGTTGTAAGTGTTTCCTAGTTGGACATGTGAGCAGTAGGCCTTAATCTAGAGTTAACCCATAGCATAGTACCTTGTAGCAATAATTCTAGGATAGGTATCATTATAGTACTGTGAGTAAAGGAGAGTATAGAGTATCAGTAATAGTTCCAAGAGTTAGTATCAGATCCAACATACCCGTCCTGGATAATCATGATTATGTAATTGGATGATCTATGTAAACAATTAAGTATCCGAAAATTGTGTTAAGAATTAATGGAGCATGATGTTCAATTTGATAATTGATATCGGGAGTGTTAATGGTAAGAAAATATATATGCATAAAGAGTTATAATGAGATGTCATGAGTAGAGAAATATCGGAATTAGTAATAAATGGTGAAGCGTATCACGGATTAGTTTAACAGGCTGTAAAAGATTAAAGGGAAATACATAAGCATCAATCGAGATGAGGAACCATATACTTGCCCATAAGAGTAAAGAAACATGAGTGTTATAGACCGTACAGGTAATCATGAGTTCTAATAAGTTGATGAGATGATCCAATAATGAAGCTAGTGTTATCTTACCAAGAGTACTAATGATTCTATATCGAGGATTAGTCGAGAATGATGCTAATAACAGTAAGCACTTTGCGTGATAATAATTAGATGATATACTAGTTGATATAGATTGAAAATCATGGAAGAAAATATGTGTGATGATAACTTAAATCATTGGAGTAATAGGGCAAGTAATTCGGGCAGTACAATTTTAGTACCCAGTTGAGAGTTGTAGATAATAGATGTATTGAGTGCACCTCGGGTATTAGAGACTGTGAGTATTTATATGTATGCTTGTGGATTTAAGAATTTGAAGAGTGGAAATGAATTTCAATTTTAAGGATTTTGAGGAGTTGAGATTCTATGTTATTAAATGTTTGAGTTCAATTTTTTTTTCAATAAACACAGTCAAAACTATAGGGATTTTAGAAGTGATTAAAATTTTATTTCGATATTGGGTATTTGACTTTGAGAAAAGTATACACTTTTTATTTTAAATTGTTCAAAAGTTAAATTTTAGATAATTTTATTATGAGGATAAAATTTTATGGTGGATGAGAAATATATATTAGTATATGAGTAGATGATATACATGTGTAAGGATCTGTTGACTTGAGCATGATTGAGATGGCACTGCAGACTGACTTGGGTGTCCATCTAGAGTTGTATTAGAGAGAGCAGTACTTAGTATGGTGTGTTGCACTTGACGTGCATTTGAGTGATAAGAACAAATAGTATAAACAATTATAGTAGGTAAGAGAGCTAGCAGTGAGTGTGCTTGTAGTAAAAACCTATGGTACTAAAAAGATAGAGGTATCAAACTTTGGATGCATTATTAACCCATGGTTATATTAGAGATTTTTGGTATCAGATTTAGGTATCAATAGACAGGTGTATGCAATGAGGATGTATTCATGAATGTCTTGTGGACTAATAATTAGTTGATATGGGTACCAGTGTACAAGGATAGGAATTAGTTAGTGAATGTGCCAGAGTTAAGTGTATATTAGAGGATGAAGATATCCAAGTAATGGGTTAGAAGACTATGTTTTGTCCTTCCTTCTGTTCCTTTCTATTTGATTGATTGACTGATTTCCTTAACACCGTAGTTCGTATGCATGATTTTCTTGTTAGAATGTAGTTAGTAGTACACCCTGACAGAGACTGCAATACCATGACAAAAGACACATGACCATACATATTTTTCTTAGATTGCATGGATGTAGGTAGAATTTTCTTAGACCACGATTATTGGGGTTGACCATAGTAGATTTATGAAGAGGTTATAACTTGACAAGAGAAACAAGATGCTTAAATTTTGGAGGATAAGCATAAAGAGTTAAGGATTTAATATGGCAGAGTTGATGAATCATTAATTTTATCAAGATTAAAATATGATTAAATTATTATTAAAATTCGAGGATAAACATTAATTTAAATGAGAGGTTAAGAATTTAATATGGTAGGATTGATGATTATTGATTATGATATACTTATCATTAAAAACTTGAGGAGATTATCATTATATTTATTTGACCGCAAGTTATGAATTTTAAAATTTTATATTATGGACGTTGCATTTGAAGAATCCATAGGTATCGCGTTGTCGAGTATTTTAAGGAAAAAGGAAACCAAGGAATAAGATCATTGATGGATTAATATTTAAATTCAAACTTTTTGGGACAAGATTTAAATTTTATATATATATGCATTGATTAAAATCAAATTAGAGGAGTGGATATTAAATTCCGAGTACTGAATTATTAACTTAAAATTTTGGAGGAAATTGTGAGGAAAATGGAAACTGATTTTATTTCGAGGATCTTTCAGGAATACGATAATTTCAGAATTTTTGAAAATCGTGAAATGACAAGGTGGATTATTTCAGGATTATGTGGGTTGGTGAATTTAACTATTGATGGAAAATAATATAATGAATAAACACTACAATGAGGACTTTAAATTTCGAGGACGAAATTCTTTTGAGGGTAGACTTGTCACTACCACATTCTGAAAACAGGGGTATTTTTGACTTTTTATATATTATTAATATTATGGTATTTATATTAAATGATTTCTCGATATGTGTATTTAAAATTTATTAATTGCATGAGATGTGTATTTAAATATAATATATATACAATGTTCATTAATGTTTGAGCTGGTAGACTTGACCTAGAGGCCCACTAGATGAACACCTGACTGAATTATAGGATTATGTATTAATTTGTATTTAATAAAATTTAATTAGTTGAGATTGTGATTAATTACCGTAATTTATTTAATTGTTGCGCACTGCCGTTGCATCGATATTTGGAGCACTACCCTGGCTTTTGCCTTCCAACAAATTTCACAACCTTGCCCTTGACGTGCCCGCCTTCCATTCTGCCATTTTTGTAACTCATAATTATGTTCTCTTGTGCTTCATTTTAGCCGCACAATATTCATCACGGACGTTTATTTAATTTCTAAATAAATTTCAATTTTGTACCGTTGTGCGTTCCAATCGAAATTGGAGGCAGTCTTGACCCATTTTTTTTGTGCAACCCAAATTAGGGTAATATTCTGTCATGAGTCTTCTTCACTAATGATATTGATGACCCGACCTAATTTTGGCCCCATATACTCCTAATTAATTTTAGAACGCAAATTGTATCTAATTTTAATTAATTAAATCCAGAAACCCACTTCTGTGCAATTTTCTAATTGTTGGGGACTAAATTGCAAATTGCAATGATGTGTCACCATCCCATTGGTCTAACCCAAATGAAGAAAACCAACCCCCCTATCTTTGACTAGTCAACCCAACCTCTCTCTCTCTCTCCTCTTTTTGTTGCATTTTCTCCATGATGAATCGTGGCCATCCATTTAAAATGGAGCCATCCTCACCACACAACCCCTTACATAAACCTCAACCCTCTTCCCAAGAAACCCCATCCCAAAATTTGGCCGGCCCTAATTCCTAGGGGGTACATCACCTCCTTCCCCATACAAAAACTTACCCTCTCCATATATTTTCTTCACAAAATCACACCACCATCACCAACACCAAAACCCAAACTAACCCTATCTCACCCGAGCCACCCGGCCGGCCAGCCCCAGCCGCCCGGTCCGGCCAAACCACTCCCCGACCTGCCTTCCTTCCACGACTGCTCACCCGAGCTGTACTCAGCCGAGCTTTTCCTTCCCCGGTGAGTCACTCTCTGCTACATCCCGAACTCCTCCCCACTTCAGCCCGACTGCCGGATCTCCACGACCACCCTGCTCCTTCCCTCTTCTTCCCCGGCCAGCTGCCCCGGCCAAGCTCCGACCTAGCCAAGCCTCCAGCCCGGCCGACCGGTCCAGCCAATCCCCTCTGCCTCAATCCAGAGCCTCCATCCTCACCCGCCTCGTTCATCGTGGAGACCCGACTCCACAATGCCGGAGCAGCAGCTCCATCGACTCCGAGCAGTCCCTCTCACCGGAGTGGCACCGCATCCACGCCGGAGCTCGACCCGAGTCTCCTCCTCGACACCTTCGTCCATTCCCCTGCGCTCTCTTCAGCCTCACCGGAGTTCAGACGAACTCGACTGCACCAGAGCTGACGAGCAGCGACTTCATCCCTGTCCAGCCGACCTCTGCTCTTCCCTCCTCCGTTTACCACCACCACCATCATCACACTCCGGTCGACTTCCCCATCTGAGCTCCTCCCTCCAGCTCCTCTCCGGCCAACTCCCAACTTTGGCTGCATAGAATCATCACCACCACTAGTACATCACCTCAGCCGAGTTATTCCTCCACCTGAACCCGATCCCCCACCACAAACCTCACCACCACCTCCCTTCCCCCGGAGCCCCGACATCCCGCTCGACCACCCGGACCCCCCCTCGCTGCAACCCCACCTGCACAGTCGACACAGCCGAGTCCCGAGCTTCTTCCCGACCACCCGGCCGTGTCCCGCAACTCCCCAGCCTCCTCCTGCTGTCCCCCTCCAGCTCCTCCCTCGCCGAGCCACCCTCGACTCCGGCCAGTGGCCACCAGCCGACCCCGGTGAGCCTCTCCCTCTTCCCTCCTTAATTTATACTCATATGTATGTATATATACATACGTATATACGTATATGTATATACTAATATATGTATATATATATTATGTATTTAATTAATGTTTAATATGTATATGTATATATATTTAAAATAATCTGGTATACATGTATATGTATATGTATATATTTAATATGATTGGTATATATATATAAATACGTATTTTAGTATATGTATTATTGGTATATCTATTATTTGATATATATATATATATATGTATATATTCAGTACATATATATATATTTTTCCTGGTATACGTATAATATTTGGTATGTATATGTATACATGTATATAGTTTAAACTCAATTTGTATTAGTATTAGTGTATTTAATAATATATATAGTATATATATTAATTGGTATATGTATATATATATATATATATATATATATATATATATATATATATATATATATATATATATATATATATATATATATATATATTGTATATACTTAATATATTTTCAATATATAAAATTGGTATATATGTATATATATATATTTAGTATATGTATGTAATTATTAATTGATATATGTATATATGTATTTGTATATACACTTAGTGTATTTTTAAAATTGGTATATATGGTATATATATATTGTTCAACTAATGTATATATTATACATGAAATTAAATAGTACATAAATATATTGTATATATATTTAAATTGGTGCATGTATATATATTATAAGTATTAATGTTAGTTAAAAATAGGTATAATGTGTTTTAGATGTCTATCTACTAGATGACCCTAGTTGACCAGTATCATACCTGGCATAGCCCCTGAGTTATGTATTTGTGTTGTGTTAGTATAGCATCTGATACAAATGTTACATTTATGTTATGTCTATAGGACTTTTGGATCCTCCAGACGATACTCTGGGACTGGACATTGGTATTACCAGCTAAGGACCCAAGATGAGTACATTCTCTGATTAGCTTCTTATTTATGATATCCCCTATGTTCACTGTATCTAGTATAAATATCCATATTCTCGACATGCTGGTTAAACGGATTGGTATATACGGATCTCGTCATGAGATGTTATTCCTTGTTCATGGTGTAGCTCGTACAAGACTTGTTTCATTGTTATCTTGTGCATGTACAGACACTGATTTTCGGGGAGATTTGCTACCTCCCTAGGGAATCCCGTACCATAGCGTACCATGGTTGGATCTACTATACCAATCGGGGGTGGAGAGTATTTTAGTTTAGATATGTGATCATACCCAACTCTACATGCATCATAGCTCACCCCACATCTCACGTCGGGTGCGGCCTGACCATTACATGCTTCATAGTTGTTACATGTGATTAGCCTGACCTCTACATGCATCATAGCTAACCAAATGGTTAGCCTGACCTTACATGAATCATAGCTAATCATATGTAACCAGCCTGATCAAGTTCCCAAGCCGATCACATGTTAAAGCTAGTACTCACACACTTAGTCATAGTATTCTTGCTCATTGACATATTGTTTCCTTTCCTGCATTTACTTACAGTATTTCCAGTATATCCTTTATTATATATTTCTCATACATATACATGCATCTTGTATATTTCCATCTATATACAGCTATATAGTTTATATCATTGATATATAACTGCTATTAGAAATATACTTTACTCCTTCCTGACTGGAAAACATTTTCCAGACTATGCCTAGGGGACTGGTATCCGACACTTGTGGACCACAGGGTGAGTAGCTGCAGACTTGGGCTTGGTAGTTCAGTTGTGATTCCGGGAGGTCTAGCCGGAATTACTAGTTATCTAGTTAGTTTCCTTCAGTAGTTTATTTGGTACCGGATTTGTCTCCGGCATTCTTGTTGAGACATGAATATGTTTAAGTTAGATTATTACTTTTAGATTTGTGTTGTACTTTATTTTATTTTTTTGATATCTCATCGTGCTGTAGTTATGTGATTGAGTATGTTGATCATTTATATTGTATGATCCGTGCCTCCTTATGGAGATTGGATGCTCGTGTGAGATTACTTAGTTAGTATCATGACCTAGACAGCGTTCTACCGCCGATGCTGCGGCGTAGGCTGGATGTACCTGCGTACTCTGCCCCAATTCTGGGTGCGGGTCGTGACAAAAAAGGACTATGTGATACTATATTGTGAGGCACACTACCCAACTTAAAAGAATAAACTAATAGTATAACTGCCTTAAGGGAATTCTATAAAATAACCTTGTCCTTGTAAATAAAGTAGAAACTCTTGTTAGGGTACACGTAGAAAGATCTTGATACCTATTAGGGTATCCTATTTTATTATAAAGGTAATGGTCATCTTAAGTCTTAATCATAGCGCTTATAAATAAAAGTATCAATAGTAAAATGGAAAAGTTACTGGCTCTCCAGTGAAAGAGGATATAACCTATATGGAGATATGGGTACAAATTACATGATTTAAAACTAAGGTATAACCATAAAATTATAATCTAAATGAATACTCAACTATCAAGTTCTAACTACCAAGCACAAAATTTCAAAATTCAAGAATTACAACTATAATCCTAGCAACCTATATATCCTTAACACAAAAGAATTCATTTGGCCTACAATCATAAGAGTTAGGTGGTACGAATTGAAAGATGAAGAAAAAAAAAACATAATTAGTCGTCGCCCAAATAACGAGCATTAAGGTTTCAGAGAAACAAGATTTAAAATAGAGAGACTCTTGATAATATCATGATTTCCTAAGTAAAATGTGGTATGTTAATCTCTATGTTCGAGGTATAATCAAGGGAAATATTCCATTCATTCTCTTGGCTTCCTAAGGCACTGTCTGCTAGTATCAAGACAAGAATCTAAATTTATAGTTCTCTAATACTATCTTACTATGAAAGTTTGGTTTAGTCCTAATATTCAACCTTGGATTTCTATTGGTTCCTCAATGCTAGGATCAAACAATATGGTCAAATTTCTAACTAACTCTAGTAGTGTCTATACTACTTCTCAGGTCCTTCATAAATATATCAAGGGATAATAGTCAATTAATCTCCAGGTAAGAGATGCTAGGGTTCATTGGGTATTCTAAACTTAGTGATGTGTTAATATTCTAGTTGTATTCTTAGTAGGAATGTTACCCTAATTATCATCCTAACAACAAGGATTCCTATATTCTAGCAGAAGGTTACACTCAAGGAAATATTAGGAAAGTACATGAATCAAGTAGGATATAATTATTTAAATAGAACGGATTGGAAGAAAGGTGAGTCATAGTCAAATATGGATGAGATCCTATACTCTAATCATATTTGCAGGCTTGCTCGGCACAGTAACGTAACTGAGACAATATACTCTTGACCTGCATGGCCACTACTAAAAATATGTCATGCCCCAGTCCCAAAATATGTTGGACTAGGAACACGTAAGCATTCCAGCCGCATGTATATGGCAGCTCCAATATATGGAAACCATAACATATGCGTACGCTGTATTATGAATAATAATTCACAAGTTATATATATATATGTCACAAGTCACATGGAATAACTAAATCTCATCCATAGAATCAAATAGAAATAAATAACCAATAACTATATAATTAAATCTTAATATAAAGTATCAAAAGATGATAGCCAGGTGGAAACAAATCTACTGCCAAACTAGAATATAAAAGTAACCACAATAACAATACATCAACTAATAATCACGAGGCTCGAAGAGAAGACCTCCTCGAAATATAAGTAGCTAGTCCGGATCCACGCTCCTGGTAATACTCATAAACATCTACACCTGGAAAGGGACCAGGTCCTCAGAGGGACATAACAAGATACATAAAAATATGCCAATAAAGTAATAAAAATAAACATCCATTGGGTCGCCTAACCATCTATGTGAATGCAGTTTAAGAATAACTTTCCAACGCGTGGGCTATCTTGCTAAAATAGGAATGGCATAATTCTTTGGGAGATTCAGGGGCCTAAAAAGCATGTCGTCTTTTGAACGGCAGAGACCGCCTGATAATATATAATATATAGTGGTCATTACGACCGCGCATCTCCGGCGGAGCGTACGGGTTACACAAGGAAAGTGCAAAGGAGCCCAAACACCTTACTCATTGTCCTCCCCACCCCATGCTCTAAGCATGTCATATCCATGACACGATAATACCTCTAATAACTGCCAAGTCTTCTAGCATACAATTTCTAACAGCAGTTATCCCTAACCCACGTCCCATACATACAGGAGGCCACCCTGTCACACAAGTTTGTGTCCTACATGAGACTCACACTAGTATAATAACTGTGTCATGGCCAATGAGACCTAATAATGCCTCATGAAATAGGGTGGTCTCATAAACTAGGTCACATGCATATACATAATAAAAATAGAATACGACGCCACCGTCGTTGTACCCAAGTTTTCTTGGACGCACAGTTTATATAACAGTTAAAATATATGAACTAAATGAGCAGAAATAAGATGCATGCAACATATGGAATATAAATTACAGTATAATGGCAAGGTATACTTGCCTGGCAAGAAAGCTGCGTAGTACCAATAACCTGCTCCAAAAGTCTCGCAGAACAATCCGATAGTCCTATATATATAATATAATATAATACAATATCAGCCATTACACTAGCACATACACAACCATAAATACACTGGACTCAGAGGGTACGCTAGGGGTGACACTGGTCAACTAACAGGATCAAATGTGCATCTTATTACGCGGGTATCCTATCTTAAATGTTGTATCAAAATCAGACAGTCAACTAACATGTGTCTAAGCTAGTACGTTAATGTACACAAGGCAGTAAACTCACAAGTTCTTAGGGTCACTTGGTCAAACATAAATATGGGATGTCCATAATTATCCTAGGGTCGCACAGCAAATAAACACATTAGTCATAATTAGGTTTAGCATTATAATTTAATTACTTACAATATATATATATATATATATATATATATATATATATATATATATATATATATATATATATATATATATATATATATATATATATATATATATATATATACCAATCTGAACATTATATACATACGCGTACGTATACGCATATGGGTCATACGGTCAAATATCAATACAGGGTATCCACTACTAACACTTATGGTCACTCAACATTTATAATACAGTCATACTTAGTACTAACATTAATTACCACACAATGTATATGCACCAATTAATTATCCTATACACACGCACACTAGTCTTTAGGTGAACCGACACGGTCTAAACTAAACTGAACCATGAAGCAATAATAATCACAAGCATACATAAAATAAAAGAAGAGGGACAGGTTCGAACCTCGGGGTTAGCGTGCACGGCACGGGGATTGAGGGTGACTGCTACAGGTCATCTTCGGCGAGGGTGATGGGTCCACGATGACGACGATGATGATTAGGTGATGGTGATGATGATGAGATGATGAGATGATGATTAGCTGATGGTTGCTTGATTAGGTTATGATGGTGATAAAGGGGATGATGATGGTGAGTTGATGAAGGTTATAATGGTGATGATGATGTAGGTTATGGTGATAATTAGTGATGATAATGAGGATGGTTGCTAATGGTGATGATGATGATGATGTAGGTTAGGGGAGGAGGCTACTCCGGCCAGGGGAAACTTAGGCGGCCGTGGAGGAGGACAGGGAAGAGGAGGTCGACAAGGGAAGGCTGTGGTCGAGGAGGAGGAGAGAGCAGGAAGGAGACGGGTTCAGGGAGGACTGCTCGGTGTAGTCGGTCCGGATCCGGTGAGTCGAGGTGAGCGTGGTGGTTCAGTCGAGAGGATCGGGATGTAGATAAATGAGGTGGAAGAGAATGGGGTGGTTTGGTTCAGGCGAGCGGGACAGCGGCTCCAGGCGATTCAGTCATAATCTGGCGAGTCGTCGACGGGGTGGCCGGGATGTGCAGTATTCAGTTGAGCAGCGGGTCGAGGTTCCGGTCGTGACGACTCCAGTCGAGGGGTTCTCCGGCGAGGGGATGGAGAGTTGAGAACGGAAGGTCGGCGGAGGGGATCGGTGTAGCGGGCTCGTGTCGACTCCGGCGAGTGCAGCAGTTCAGGTGAGGCTTCCGGCGTTGATGCTCAGGCGAAGGGGAGTCGTCGGGGTGGTCAGGCTGCAGGGAAGAGGAGATGAACAGTAAGATGGGGGGTTCGAATGATTATGTTTAGGTTTTAGGAAAATAAAGAAAAAAGGAAAAGAGGTATATATATATATACATGTATAAAGGAGGGTTGATTGTTTGACCTAGAAAATTAGGCTTGGTCAACATCTCCATTGGGATTGGGTTTGGCTTCACATGTAGGTATTGGAGGGCTAGGATTTGCATTGTTTGAAATGCATGGTTAGAATTTGATAAGGGGTGATGTTGATGCTACATACTCCAAAAAAATTATAGAAAAAATTCACATGAAGGCAAAAATAGGTTTCTTCATATGTTGTGTCCAAATGTGTGGACACCTTAATACACTTTTGCATAAAAGCGCCCAACAATTAGAAAATTACACAAAGATGGAAATTGGATTAAATTAATTAAAATAAATGCAAAAGGTGTTCTTGAATTAATTAGAAGTACATGGGGGCTAAAATTAGGTGGGACACAAGTGTCATGGACATAGAGGGCTCAAAATAGAATATTGTCATAGTTTGGGTTGCACAAAACGGGTCAAGATTGTGTCTCCAATTTTGATTGGAATGCACAAGGATACAAAGTTAGATTTATTTAGAATTAAATAATAACGTCTGCGACGAATATTATGCGACTAAAATATAGCACAAGAGAGCATAATTATAAGTTACACAAAGGTCAGAATGGAAGACTGGCATGTCTAGGGCAAGGGTATAAAATTTGTAGGAAGGCAATGGCTAGTATAGTGCTCCAATTATCGAAGCAACGGTAAGGTGCACTAAGTGATATAAATATTATAAAATCATCTAAAGTAAAATGTTCTATTTCTAATTGGATTCAAACTAGCCCTAGCTTCTCTATCTAAGACAAGTAGGCCTAATTTTGGGTGAGGGGGTTTACATAATCTTTACCTGTTATTGCACAAGCTGAGATTCCAATGGCACATACTACTAAGTACCCGATTCACACTTAAACTACCCTACCCCACTGCTAAGTACCTGCTTAATCCTCCATGCATACATATCTGCACCTAATATGCACTGCCAGGAGCCACTGCTTTGCAGTACCAGCCCACAACCTTCTGCATCAAATAGTCACTACACAGATGTGCAGACACAACATGCCCCCCTCCCCTTGTGGACACTCTACTGCTGGCATCACTAAACAGGTAACTGCTACAACAAGATCCCCTTACTCCCTGTTGCTCTTGCATGTCCAGTGCACAGGTTGCTACTGCCTTGATGTAGCTCTTCTTAATTACCCGAGCATCACTCTTCCACACCAACTTTACAATAATCCAGTTCACTACTAGAATCACTGCACACTCCAAAAATCTCAACTGATATCATGCATCAGCCCTCCAATTCTACACTATACATAATACTACCATACCTGAACTTCCCAATACTGCACAAGTAGTGTACATGCCATTGCTTGTTGTTGCTCAAATTCAGTAACACACGCATGCTCTCCCATTGGCCTGCACAGGTCCTACCCCGACTCCTTGCAGCAAGTTGCTAAACTGCAACCTTTGTACACAGTCCTCTTCAGAATTTCTTTCCTCTCCTGAACTCTCACAGTCCATCAGATATGGAATACATCTACTTAGCAGTTAGCATTAACTGCAGCTATTGAGACTACTCCCTCTACACTTGTGCACCTATGTGCACAAGTCTGAACCTAAGCATCCCTTCATCACTCTCTGATTAAAACCCGACCACACCAATAACACAACACAATGCACACACACTCGAGCCAAAACGGACACAGTGAACACTCATATACTAATCTATACACTAACACACACACACACTAATACATATACACTACACTCATACAACACTGTGGCAATCTATCAAATACCTAGGGCTCAAACATCAAAATACTCATGATACCATCTCCCACACTCTCTCATAACCATGATACACCCCCAATACATTATGAAACACATATAAAATAGTCAATAGAGTATAAATAGCATAATAGATATTCCATCAAACACTTGGTGGTCTAAACTTATATTTCCCCTAAATTTGAGGCACAAATCAATATTCTACAAGAAAAAATCATAGATATAGATAAATGAGGACTTCTAGCATCTAGATCTAGCCACAGAAAGCAAATTTTACCTATGGGAGGGTTCCTATAGGTCCAATGGGTGTTCTTAACCAGAACTAAAGTAAAAAAAATAGAAAATTACCTAGGTTTTGAGTGACCTCCTTGAAGACCTCCGAATTTGGACACGAGAGCGATAAAGCGGACACGATCCTCAATATTTGGACTTCTCTTTAAGATTCCTCTAGCAATGACAAGCTCCTTAGCCTTATTGGAAAATAAAAATGAGAAGGATGAGATTTGGAATGGATTGATTAGGGTTTTCTTCTTAATTGGGGGATGGACTAATTAGGGAAAGCAATAGAGATTATTCACGAATAAAGAGGCTTATATAGGCTTCATCTTAGGGTTTGGGTTAGGTTGAGAAATATTTGAATTGACTCAAAGGCCCCTCTCATTCTTGAATGAATAGGATCAACTAATCATATAGAAGAAATATTCTATTCTTGAGTCTAAATAGGTTTAATAGACTTAATCTAGTCATAACTAACTAATGACTTAAGTCAAATAGTTTAAACTCAATAACTAATTCTCCTAAACTAATGAGTCAAACCATGACTAACTAATGAATTAAATCAATAGGTCAAGTCGGGTCTAGTTAGGTCCACTAATGTCAAGTCTAATTAAATAATCTAATCCACTAACCAATAATATTATTATTTAAAATATATATCATATACATTATATTTATCAATAAAAATATATAACACAATATTTATAGTAATATAAAATGATAAAAATATTCCTATTCTAGAAATATTGTAGTTAAAAGTCTATCCCCCTTAGAAAAAATTTATCCTCGAAATTGAAAACAACTCGTTTTTCTCTGGCCAGTTATAACCTATTCATAAATCTTCACTACGGTCAAACCACCAACAGTCATGGTCTAAGAGATCTCTATCATACAACATACAATTCTATGGAAAGAAAAAAATGCAAGGTTATAGTCTCTGTTTATCATGATATTACAGTCTCTGTCAGGCTATACTACTAATTATATTCTAATATAAAAATTATTGCTGCAAGCTAAGGTACTAAGTAATCAATCAATCAATCAAATAGATGGAAAGGAATAGAAATAAAGTACATGAAAGAACATGCTAACCCATCATCTGTAGCATCGGCCTCCTCGACCATCTTCGGAAAGCCCTACCCTGCTGGGGTATCTCCCTCTGTGGGTGCTCGACATGATGTTGTGCAACAGGTGGCCTACCGAGACTCCTATGTTCCAGAGCTACACATTGAGCTGGGTGGGCTATGGGACAATCCCTCACTTGATGTCATGCAGTTCAACTGTACAGACAGAGTCTAAGCCTCTTCCGGCAGCTCTCCCAAAGGTGACCTGGCTTCTTGCAGAAATTACAAGTGGGAGCCTGCTAGGTCTGCCTCAGAGGCTGCTACTGATCCTCCTGAACACGAACCAGTGCCAGGTGCTGTTGTTGGTGATGCTGAAACGTCCTCAGTTGCTGCTAAATATAGGGATGCTTGGTCGGTACTGCACTGCAAGTCGCACCTCTAGAAATATCGTGACCCCTCTAGGGCCTGAGATCCAGATCATTCTCAGGAATCTGGGCATCCATCAGAATACCATCGAAGGTAGCGGTGCAACGACCAGAAGTGCGCAAATTTATCTCTCACATCAGCCCCTTCCTGAACTCCGGGTTCGATCTCCTGGGTCCCAAATTATAGACGGTACAAAATGGCTCAAACGGCAGAACTCTGTGGCATACTCATCAACCGACATGTTTCCTTGGACTAAGTCATGAAATTGAAGCTCCAAAGCTCCTAGGGCCACGTCGAGGAAGAACCTTTTCTTGAAAAGCTCTTTGAAAGTCTCCTAAGTAAGTCCTCGTGCGGTAAGCCTGGGCTCTGTACGATACCAAGTGAGTGCAATATCGAACATCTAACTGTCGATCACCTCGATCTGCAAGCTTTCTGGGATCTAGACGAATCGCAGGTTCTTTTCTATATCCTCTAACCAGTCACCAGCATAGAGTTTTCCCTCGATACCCTTGATCTCCTGAGATGCCATCCACTTAATGTCCACTATAGTGCCTGGCCTAAGCGGCTGCGACTGGCCAGGATGCTGCGGGGAAAATCTCCCCACTGCCTGTAGGGCCACCTGGTGAGCAATCTCCATGCTCTCTCTTATCAGCTCAGTCTGCGCTTGGTGCACCTCTGCCTGCACCCTCTAAGCCTCATCTTGAACATGCTGGGCCTCCGTCGTCATCCTCTGGGCATCCACTATGTCCTGGACCAAAGCAAAAAAATTGTGCCCCTTCAGCAGGCATACCTTCAGGAAAAAAAACTTTGGCGGGGGAGGAAGGTCCTACGAAACAACTGGAGCAGCCCTTTGGAAAAGTGGGGGATGAGGACCCCTAAAAGCTGCTAAAACTCTTATACAAATAGAAGGTGAAGGAACAGTCCCTGCCATTCCTTGGGTAGGAGGTCGAGAAGTCGCTAACCTTTCCGACGCGACAGCTACTCCCGGTCGTTGTGATCTGGTCTTCAGCGGCATCCTAATGGTCCTGATGGTCCTTCGAGTCACTTTATCATAATGCGTAGCCCTGATCCTGGCCATCATCTCTTACTGTATCTATAATCCCTATATCTGTATCTCGATACCAAGAGCTATCACCTCAATTCCTAAGCTCTCAAGATCAGCCACCAAATATTTGTCTGATATCAAAAATATTGCCACCGGATACCTGCTCAATGCATCGGAGACTACGTTGGCCTTCCCTTGGTGGTACTGCAATGATATGTCAAATTCCTTTATCAACTCCAACCACCGTCGTTGTTTCATGTTTAGCTCATTATAGGTGAACATGTACTTCAAGCTCTTGTGGTCTGTGAAGATCTCTACACGCTCTCCGTATAGATAGTGTTTCCACGGCTTTAGAGCAAAAATGACTGCTGCCAACTCCAGATTGTGGCTATGATAGTTTTTCTCATGAGGACATAATTGCCTAGAAGCATAGACAATCACCTTCTTATTCTGCGGCAGAATGTAACCCAAACCCTTTTTTGAAGTATCACTATAAATAGTGAATCCACCTGGCCCTGATGACAATGTCAACACTGGAGCTGTCGTCAATCTCTTCTTCAGCTTATCAAAAGTGGCCTGATACTCCTCTGACCACAAAAACTCTACATCCTTCTTGGTCAACCTAGTCATCGGTTCTGCAATCCTGGAGAAGTCCTGTATAAAGCTTTTGTAGTATCCTGCCAGACCCAGAAAGCTCTTGATCTCTGTCGCTGAACTTGGAGTTGCCCATGACTCTACTGCCAAAATATTCTTCGGGTGAACTGAGATCCCATCTTCTGTCACCATATGACTCAGGAATTCAACCTTGTCATGGAAGAACTCACACTTTAAAAGCTTCCCATAAATCTTTTCATTCCTGAGAGTCTTCAAAACTATCCTCAGTTGCTCTTCATACTCCTCTGGCATCTTCAAATATACGAGGATGTCATCGATGAACACCAACATAAACTTATCAAGCTACTAGTGGAACACCTTGTCATCAGGTTCATGAATACTGTTGGGGCATTGGTCAACCCAAATAACATCACCATGAACTCAAATTGGCCATACCGAGTCCAAAAAGCTGTCTTCGAAATCTTCTCCTTTTTCACTTTCACCTGGTGGCAGCCTAACCTCAAGTCTATCCTCGAGAATACCTTCCCTCCGCTCAACTGATCAAAAAGATCATCTATCATCGGCATCGAGTATTTGTTCTTGATAGTGAGATTATTCAGAGCCCTGTAGTCGATACACATGAATATCGACCCATTCTTTTTCAGTATAAACAAGACCGGAGCACCCTATGGTGATGAACTGGATTTGATGAAGCCCTTGTCCTGTAACTCGTCCACCTGCTTCTTCAACTATGCCAGCATTATATTGTTAACCCTATAGACATGTTGTGATATCGGCTCTGTGCCTGGCACCAAGTCTATAGAGAACTCAATATCCCTTTCTAGCGGCAACCCTGGCAACTCCTCTGAAAAAACATCCAAGAACTCTGAAATCAAATGATGTGGCAACTCCTTCTCTTCCACCAAGGCTCCACCGATGACACCCTCGCTCTACTCCGCTGCTCCTCTAGCAATCTCGAACTCTGGCTCTCCCGACGGTCGAAAAAAAACTCTGCCTCTACGATAATCTATACTAGTATGATGTCTACTCAATCAATCCATCCCGAGTACAATATTATAGCTCAAAAGTGGCATTACGAGTAGACACGAACTCAGCTCTTGGCTTCCCAGTGTAACTCTTCGATCCTTACAAAAATTACTGACCAGGATAATGCCTCCCTCGGTCATCATCTTGCAAGTCCTACTCAAAGGTTCAGCCTCTAAATAGTGCTTAAGAGCAAAAGACATAGATACAAAACTAAATGAAGTACCAGAATCAAATAAACTAATATTGTAATAGAATCTAGAAGAACTGAACCTGCGATGACGTCTCTGACTGGCTCCGCCTCCTCAACCGTCATGGAGAATGCTCGTCCCTGTGGTGCTCCTCTTTGTTGCTAGTGCTATACGAACCACTGTTGCCGGGTCAGCAGTGGAGGTCCCCTATGTTGTGCTGCCGGTGCTGTTGGTGCTCTAACTAGTGCTCTCTGAGCAGGAGATCCACCCTGACCTGGATGAGTTGGTGCCAAAAGACAGTCTCTTAATTGGTGCCCCGCTGGTCCACAAAATAAATACACTCCCAACCTCTTTCTACAGATGTCACATCTGTGTCATGGCTTCTTACTGAAAGGATATATAAGAGCCTACTGATGATGCCTTTGGGGCTGCTGATGTATCTGCTGGAATGACGTCCTAACTGGCGCTGGAAACTGCTAACGCTGAGCCAAGAAGGCCCGTTGCTGCTAGAATTGGGGTTGCCTGGCTGGACCCGTACCGCTACTAGCTCACCCTGATACATCCCTCATCCTCTTGGACCTGAGCTCCAAGTCATCATTTGCCCTATGGTCATCCGCCAATATCTCCTCAAATGTCATATTGAGATGACCCCTGGTGTGCGAATTGACCTCCGGGACCAAACCATTTTGGAACTTTATTGCTCTTACTAGGGAGTTCTACCACTCCCCAAATCTGTCCAATCGACAAAACTCGATGCCATACTCGTCCACCGACATACTCCCTTGGACAAGGTCCTGGTACTGGCTCTCCAGGGTACTCAGACACACATTTGGAAAGAAATTTTCCTTAAAAATTACTTTGAATGCTTCCCAACTCAAACCAGGCGTTGCAATCCTCGGATCCGTGCCATACCATTTAAGGGCTCTATCGAACATCTGGCTACCTACCGCCTCAGCCTGTAAGCACTTCGAGATCTGCGCCAACTGCAATAGCCTCTATACAGTCATCTACATATAGTATCCCTTCTTTGCCCTTGAATTCCTTAGGTAGCATCCTCTTGAAATCAACAATAGTGCATGTCCTCGACTGCTGTGGAACGGGATGAGGCAGAATAGTCTGCGGCTGAACAAGCGCTACCTTCTCTCCTGCACTACCATCATTTCCCAGAATATGGCAAACATCTGTGCCCCATCAGCTGGCACGGATGGTGGGATGGAAGACCCTCCGATGCTGCTAGAGTATCCCTTTGAACTGCTAGAGAAGAAGGAGGATGACCCACCACCACGATTAGGATAACCCTCTGAACATGTGGGGGAGGAGGACCCCCAAAAATAGCTGAGGCCCCCACCTAAACTGGTGGAGCTGGAACAATATCTGTTGCTGCTCGGACAGGAGGTCGAGAAGTCTCCAACCTCTCCGATGCTGCTCCTGAATGCTGTGACCTGGTCTTCCGCGACATCCTGAAGACAGATCAAAATAAAGGAATCAATAAGCACAAGATATGATATCATCAAAGAAGGACAACAATATTTAAGAAAGCAATTATTTAGAATGAATGAGAATTAGCAAAATTCAATGGATTGGAAATTTTCCTAATTGTGATTGAGTATTCTCTCATCCTATATCCTAAGTCATATATTCTATAGCAGGCTTGTAGTATTACTCTAAGTCTGAGCACTACTACGCAGACCTGCATAGACTACCACTAAAAATGTGTCACAACCCGTAACGAGAAAATAGGCATGAGTTGTGGGTATGTCTAGCCTACGTCGCAGCATCGACGGTAGAACGTTGTAAAGGTCACAATATAATCTAACATACTCACGCAATGATATACATATAACCTATCAAAGGTAACTCAACTCCATAAGGAGGACAAGATGAATATATATATATAGTTTCAATACTCAATCACTAGGAACTAAAGGCAGATAATGTCATGATATCATAAAGAGAAGGGAAATAACAATTCAAAAACTCAGATTTATTATTAAGTCGTGCAAGAATCAGAGAATGCAGTTCTACCCACTCACATTGATCAATTGGTCGGAAACTCTCCTAGAAGACTTTCGTTCGAGCAAGCAAGGCGATATCACTTGTACATAGCACCTACGCGGAACGGGGCGCTACATACTTACCCACCAACAAAGAGTTCCGTCCTCAAAACTCAAAGAGAAACTTACGAAAACACAGAGCAGCGATAGTCCTCATCCCTCACCATCCTTAATCAAAACACAAGCAAATCACAAACACAAGGCACAACTCTCAAGCAATAAATCAAATCCAGAAAACTTTTGCGCACATCTTTAAGAATATTTATGGACTTATTGTATGGAACGTTCATTGCAACACAATCACAACTCAGAGTCAGAGACAACGGAATGGGCAAAGAATCGAGTGGCTCTGATACCACTATGTCACGTTCTGGTCCCGCAGGGCCGTTCATCCTCGCTTTGATCCCTACGAAACCGATCGTCCTCGCACGGGCGTGATGCCGTGCAAGCATAAAATGCGCTTACACAAGGCCAAAGCTTGATACAAGGGCAAGTAAGCTATTTAATACTGAAGCAGCGACACATAACATTGTAGAAAAGTAAAGAACACAATGGCATAAGAAAACCAGCTCTTTTATAGATAATCAAAAGTATTACAAGCGGCGTATAGCCGAGGTTACAATCGCTCAAGCACTCATCCTCTCGATTACAATGATACCGTTCCATACATCATGTCCCTCTATACAAAAGCAGCTCAAACTCGATACGGCTCAAGGCATCGACTCCAAATTTCCGGTTCCTTGGGATGAGGCACGGCTATCGCTTCCTCGAACAAACAGGCACCTGAGAACAAGCAAACTGTTGGTAGGTCAACACTTTTATAAGTACTGGTGAGTATAAATAATTAAACAGAAGCTACACCCCCTGAAACCCACACTAAGTAATCATGTGGCAAAATATTGTATTACTAGTGATCTTGCTACTTTTACCTAAGTTTATTTCATGCAGCTCAGAACTATAGTCAGATTACATCTTTTAAAAACATAACTTTGAAACAGTTTTGCATATTCGAACAATAAGCATACGATCGGGGAAGTATTCTATCGTGCAGTGCGTAGGATGTATTGTGCATCACAATTCCTCTTTTGGGGTAAAGTTCATAGTGGACTGAATCATATCAGATCAAAGCAAATATTAAGAAGACTATCACACATACAACCACAGGAGCAGAAACATCTATATGATTTCGGTCCCCGAGAAACTCAGGATCGGTAGCGGTAATCCAGCTAACCAATGACTCATATTTTGATACTATTAGCAGCTATGACCGAGGTTCAGCTCTGCATTAATAGTCATTGTCTGACCGATGCGAATGCATGAAGCACTAATATATATACTCTATGATGCAGACAAAATGAACAAGCAGGCTTATGTATAAACTCATATTTCTTACTGTTTGATAATAAACGAAAGAAATGAAACTAGGTTTGTACGAAACCCTTTCTTTGGTTTACAAACAATAAAAAGAAGTACAATCAATCCTATACGAGGATGTTAAGTACAAAAATTTAATTTTGGGTAAATATTGCTATAGGAGTCTGATCTGCGGTCGATCACTTTGTCCCTTGGACCACACGATGACGAAGAAGTATTGTAGAAGAAGGAGAAGCTTCAAAAATTGCAATAGGGATTGGATGCTCGATGCCAAAGTCGTCAATCACTCCCCTCTGTCTGTGCTCTAGGATCTTCTCTATCAAAAATAAAATCCGATCCCTGACCTCTGTCAATAGAGGTCTCTATTTATATAGTCCAATTGTCGTAACCGCCCAATCGGCGTAGAAGCCGAACAGTGGAGAGTGGGGCACTCTTTACGCGGCGGTTATGCTAACTGCTACCTACGTCTAAATGATCTCTCGACTCAGCGTGTGATGCGTGTCCCATTATGGGGTAACGCGTATAACTGCTGCGAAGATCACGACATGCAAGCCACGTGGGTAACTGCCCCTTGCGTAGAGATAATTGGCGTAGAAACCGAATAGCTGTCATACTGGCGTAGAAGCCAGGTAACTGTCATGTTGGCATAGAAGCCAAGTAGGCGTAGAAGCCCAGTAGGCATAGAAGTCCAATAGCTGTCAAGTTGGCATAGAAGCCAAATAGTTGTCAAGTTGGCGTAGAAGCCAAGTAGGCATAGAAGCCCAGTAGGCGTAGAAGCCTGATGCTGTATGGATAGGTAGCTAGCATAAAAGATAGCTGATTATCCTTCCTTGGCTGAGATCTTGAGCATATTCTGGACCAAATAGCATTATCACGCACCTTTGCCAATATAGCCTAAGTTGGCGTATTTCGAGGAGATAGCATACGACGTACTCCTATAGCTGAAAATAGCCTGGTGGCGTAATGTACAGGGATGGTGATGTGGACGTATTAGCCCTAATTATAGCTCACCCAGTCATTGGAAATAGAACAAAATCTTGTGCATTAAATGTAGAGATCTACCCCCATCTCGTGCATTAATTGCAGAGACGTGCCTCGGGTTCTGTACGAAGAGCAGCTTTTTATGTGGCAGTTAGCTTTGTCTCATCCTGAGCGTAAAAGCTCGCGCCTGCCTGTGTAAAATAGGCAGCATATTACTTGAATACGTAAATGACGTCTTATATCAAGGCTTTGTCACTAAACGACAGTATGGGGCTCTGTGCCGAATCATCTTTACAACCGTCGTCTTGATAGTCGTGTAGTACTCTTTGTTAAGAGTCAGGTTTATTGTACTGTTTGACAGGTTCATTCAAGGAATACGAAAAGTTCCTCGTACAACTCCACGCTGCATTAATAACCAGACGTATTTTACGCTGTGGGGGGGGTAGCCACCTTTTACGCCACAACTGGCCTTGAAAGTGATGCTTTACGTGGATTGTTCTTGAGCTCTATTAAACGCTGAATAGTGTTAAAGCTCCGCTGTATGCTAATAGTTCTGAAGTCATATTTTACGCTGCACAGCACTGAAACTCTATTTTACGCAGGTTTTATGCATATTGCGTATAATTCTGCAGCGTATTTTTTATGCTTCTACAAGACCCCCTTCAAAGTTTTCAAATTCCTCGTAATTTGAAACACTTTGAATGAAGCATGAAACGGTCAAATTTGACTCGTTCTGTGAGGCTGATTTCTCGACAAATATTTAGGAATTTATTGGGATTTAATGTGATCTTCTCTGCCTATATAAAGGCTGATGAGTTAACCTGTTCTTCCCACACTTCCTTCACCACAAAGAGATTGTTGCCGAGGTTCATCTTGCTGACTTGAGGAAGAAGAAGATCATGTTCTTCCAACTTGTAAGGAGCCATAAAAAGAGGCATCTTTGAGCAAATGCCATCTGCAACGATGGATCATGGAAGGATATCATAGCTTCCTTTGCTCGGGATGATCAGCAATTTCATATGGCGATTCATCCAGGAGAGAGGAAAGGTCTCATTCGACCACACAGCTTACAACCTGTATTTTCTTCCATCATGGCGGTGGACGAGGGTAGGCAGTTTGGCCTTGTCTTCCAGTATTGAGTTGGGTCTGAACCCCCAACACAATTCTAGGGCATGCCTGGAGGATGGCTTGAATAATTTATATAAGCCCAGTTTTGTATCCTCCCGCCATTCACCATTTTCTTGTTCATCGGCCGCAGAAGCCGATGAAGTGCCGTAGAAGACGAAAAAGATCTCCACCAATACGAGAACCTGGCAGAACAGATTCTTGGCATGATCTTAAATGAGAAATCCTTTGTAGAAAAAGGATTTCCATCATATGTAATCATGAAGATAAAAAACCCTTTGTAGATTGGATTTCCATCATATGTAATCATGATTAATAAAATTATCTTCTTTTACGCATCTGATGATTTGCCATATTTGCTGTGATGAAGTCTGAATATGTGCAGCTTCGGCACATCTGAATAACTTTACACCGACTCTGATAAAAAGAGTATCTGGTCTCGTCCCGTCTTTTATGCGTAACTGAAGACGCGTAGAAAGCTTCTTAGCATTAAGTCGTCTTTGAAGATCCAAATTGTCATGCTGTTTTGGACGAGAGTCGCGTAGAATTTCTGAACTGTCACTTCTTTGACATGAAGGATTTTTGTTCCAATCATCATCTTCAAGAATGGTTTCCCAAAAATCTCATGCAATAGGGCGAGACACGGCCGTCAAACTGGCCATACTTGAACTTGTGTAAAAGACTGAACTTCGGATGAGCTTCCAATCGACTCAAGAAGAAGAGTCATCTTCAATGTTGAACTCTGTATATTTTGGGCACTTGGAATATTTTGTAGCCAAGGAGGAGCATTTTCTGCGTAGATCCTTGTAATTGATCCTTTTGAGAATTGTTCAGATATACGCATACTCTGGCCTGTGTATTTTAAGATATACGGAAAGTCATAGATCAGTAGAATCTATATCTTTTGAGCGTAGAATCGTAAATTTGTAACTTCTGAGCGTAAAATTATAGGTTTGTAGCCTCTCGAGCGTAAAAGCTGCTGAGCATAAAAGCATCCGGGTATAAATCCATAGATTTATTGCCTCTTAAAAAAAACTTTCGAGTGTGAAGTCGTAGATTTGTAGCCTCTGAGCGTAAAATCGTAGATTTGTAGCCTCTCAAGCATAAAAGCTGCTGAGCATAAAAGCATCCAGGAGTAAAACCATAGATTTATAGCCTCTGAGCATAAAATCGTAGACTTGTAGCTACTGAGCATAAAGTATGGATCTATTTGTGCAGTATGACTGTTCGTCTTCTAATGATATGCTGACGTGGTCCCCAATCATAATAGAATATTAAATATCGGACTTGGTTAGGGATTCGAAGTGTTTATCTGAACTCTATAAACACCCCAAGGCCTTCAGAGAAGAAACCCTTCATCTGTCTTTTGCAAAAAAAACCTTCGTCTCTTTGAGAACTCTTCTTCGCTTCTTCTCTGAGCACTCTGAGTTTTAGTCATGGCACCAAAACAACCATCCACCGCTAAGGGAAAGAAAGCTGCCTCCTCTTCTCGCTCCTCTGCTCAAGCACGAGCGACTCCCATTGGGCTGAGCGAACCTCACTCTGAACGAAGTGTCCCACCGTTAAGCTGTGCACCAGGCGTCATAGGTAAAGTTTTTGGGAAGAGAAAAACAAAACCCTTCGTACATGTTGTACGTGAACGCGCAAGGTCATCTTCTGTGCTGAGAGCCTCTTCGAGGAAGATGATGCACAGAGATGTTTTATCATTACGCCCACATTCCTAATGTGTCAGCGTAAAAACTCCATAATCTCGCAGTCTGGCGTAAAAGGTCAGACTGTCAAAATTTGGGGTATACGACAAAACCTTGCATTTTTACGCACTGGATCTAAATTCCAGCGTAAAAATTTATTTTTAACAGTCTGGCGTAAAAGTGTGGACTGTCAGGTTTTGGCGTAGAAACTGCAACCCTTGTGTTCTTATGCACTGGATGTAAATTCCCGCGTAAGACTTAAGTTTTTGCAGTGTGGCGTAAAAATACACTTTTTGGTATATGCTGCAAGAGAGTAGCATCTAGTGTAAAACTGACTCATTTTTCTTTCATTTTGCAGTGGACTTGCAGATCCTTCATTTGGCTGACGTGATGGGTTCTGCTGCTGGGATGCTGAACTCGAATTATCTGGAGGATTTGTCCCATGTGACATTCCCTATTTCTGGAACCCAGTACCCTGTAGAAAGGGGAATTCTAATATAGTCTCAAGGAGAACGAATACTGCTGAGTATGCTCAGTGGGGAGCCCCTGACGTATATAGATGGGGCCAAATATAGGAAGCCAGCCTTCCTCTTCGGGGATATGATTGATAAACAATCCCATACGAAGCCCAAGAAGGAAAATTGGGTGTTTACTGATGAGGGCATGGTCATGTTCCTGCCAAGGATGCTCAGAGATTACCCTATCTCGGCATTCTTCCATGCCACGCATCCCAGGAAGATATCATGGACCCTGACCCCTGATCTTCACGGCCAGCCGGGGAAGATATTTTATCAAAAAGGATCAGGCCAAGGATTATTTGTGAGCCGTCCTTCAGGCCCTGTCATACCTTTCAGGGGATTACTGCTGGGCAGCGTCCCGAGTGAAGACACTTCACTGCTCCAGCCAGTCCAAATATCGACTTTTTGCAATGACTTCATGGGGCATGGAGGAGTATACCCCAAGGTTAATCCTCGGACCAGCGGGTGGCTTAGCCCTGGGAATCTTTGATGGGCCATTTAACTGCCTGGGCCCTGAAGCACTTTCAGACGGAACTGGAGGGCATTGGTCTGTTCGCGGCTGTGAGTGCTACCAGTGTTGGGTTACCTCTCAACCCCAACCTGTTTTTGGCTTTGATGGAGCGGTATATCTCACTCACTGGGACTTTTGCCACTCCGCTAGGGGAGTTAGGATTGGCCCTTCATGAGATGGCAGAGATTTCAAGACTGCCAATGGGGGATACTCCTTATGAAGAGTATGTCCCTACAAACAGGAAATTAAGGGATACAAACCCTCGGGCAGTGGCAGTGTATCAGGAGCTGATGTGCCACTACCTTGTTTGTACCACTTTCTATCAGGAGTCGTCTGATTTGGCTCACACCAACAAGTAGGCATCCTATCTCTTTTTTCATCAGGCTAGAGATGCTAAGCCAGACAAAGTTGTGGATAGTAGAGATGAGCCCTTGAATCTTCTGAGCGTGCTTAATGCTCAAACGGTCGATGATCTTATTGAAGACTCTAGGGCTTCAGATCATGTTCTTGATGAGGAGATAGGGGTTTACCTTGCAGGCACTAAAGCCTACAGTTATATGAGGCATTGTCACAAGCCTCTGTTAAGGAAAGCTCAACTGGCTGGCTTCCTCTCTGTATGGTTACGCCGATTGGTAGTACCTGGCATCGCATCTGCAGATCGCATTCATCGTAACACCTTATGGCCTGCAGTCCGTTTGGTATTTAGGATAAGACTGGGCCTGCTCCCTACCATGGTATGCCGGATACAAGCAGGTCTGAGGGCCCTTACTGATGGGCTGTTCGCAGATAAAACACGGCGTAAAGGATTTCCCAGAGTGGAGTTATAATTCCTATATCTGATGGGATGGTTAATCCTTTATAACCCCAGGGTGATGTCTCCCGGCTCTGCCAGTAGTTCGAGAAATAATTTCTTGTTGAATTACAAGAATTCCTCTTGGAACGTGACCACCGTCGTAGACTGTCGGCGAGCATTAAATTTTGCTCATAGCTGGAAGCTCTTCTGTATCGTCCCCACTGTACATATCAATCAACAGGGGACAAAACTTCAGGATTCAGGTCACGGGAGGACTATTCTTTCTCCCAAAGCCTTCTACTGGTTGGTCTGCATTAGACCTTCTCATCTGCTGTACAGGAGTGAGGACCACTGCTATCTAGAGACGTATCTGCCTAGCCGATTTGCCAGGCAATTTAGGTACGACCAGTTGCATGTGGGGAATATTATCACCAGCTTCAAGTTTAGAGAGGGACTTATCGACGGAGCGAGAGGATGACGGTACTTCATGATGGGTTGTACTGGAGCAACTTTTACCGTGCCCGCGACTTCTCTCTCCATGGAGTTACGCATGCTCCATTCGTACGCCCAATTTTATGCATCCATTATACCTTCCATCGTGATTTTGATGTGCGTGAAAGTTTTAGGATGCCCTCTCATAAGTCCACTGGAAGAGAGGAGGTCCTATCAGTCTCCTCTGACGAGGGCGAAGACCCTGTCGGTCCAGACGAATTTTTGTTGACGATACTGAGAGGCCTAATAGCTCCGCCTGCAGAGCCTCTTGTTATCCCCAGTAAGCGAAGGGCTCCTACTCTGAAAGAGCCTTCCCCTCGCAAGAAAAAGAAGACTGTCAGTGGTCCTACCAGGACTTCCAGCCATGAGGCTCCTAGGAGTGAGCTTGTTGTTTTCCCGGTCGGGGATGATTCTTTGATTAGAGGTCCCTCGCCTTTTAGAGAGGGAATCTTCACGGTTCTGGTTGACAGTGTCGAAGATTCTTTGCTCGAGACTGCTGTCGCTACTACCGCTACTGGTAGTGCAGTGAGGTCACCTTCGAGGCCGAGCGTATTAAGGATATCTTTATCCAGACCAATAATGGGTTCAGCCCCTTCTTCATCTGTAAGTATTTCCAGCGAGATTTCCCCTGATGAACCTCGATTGGATCTTGGTGAAGACTGGGAAGACTACCCTCAGACGTTATTTGGTGCACCCTCTTCTCCAGGTATGACAGCTCGTTTAGCATCATTAAGAAATAATTTAGCTGTACTGGCTACGGACGCGACATATATACCATCGGCCATGGGTAAATGTTGTCTTTATGCCTCATTTAGAAAAATTTACATTAGGTTGATATTAACTTTCTCTTGTCTTCTTTTCAGGGGAAGACATCATTGGGGAGGGTGGAGCTGACACCACTTCTGAGCTTGTTGCGGACTCTACTAATGAACCGGCGGTGTCCGACGTTGAGGGAGCAAGCTTTGATGTTGCTGATGCAACATTATCGGATGTTGTTCCGCCAGTACCAGTGCAAATAATATCGGGGGAGGATGAGCCAATTTTCTCGACTATGCCTCCTCTGTCGAGCATGCCGACAACTTCGACCGTTGTTGGTGCTTCTACTTTTGTCGCGCCATCTATTGAAGCGACGAATGTGACGACACCCTCTGTAGTCGTTCCTGGAAGGGGATTCACCGATATTGCAGCCACTTCCAGCGTCCATTCTAATCTCACCATGCTAGTTGTGCAATTTACTAGCATTTTCTATATTACTTTAAAAATGCTGATATCGATGGTGCTGGAGAAGAATCTAGGCTTCGAAGATTTGCAGATGTCCTTCAATCTTATTGTAGCGTAGATTAGGAATTTCGGTGACGCTGAAAGGGATAATATGCTAGAGCAAATAGTTAATGGTTTAGAACAACCCATTAACGAGTATTTGCAATTTTCTTGAGGCGGCATTGATGACCTGATTCAGGCTGAATATGAATCCCTGACTGCGTAGTTTGCTGAACAGATCCAGGAGTCACCTGCGCCAGTTTTATCCAGGCTCGGTCCGAACTATCCCTCCTGAGCAATGATGAGGTACGACTGGAGCAGGCTCGTGCTAATGTCTTAAACTCCAGAAATGAGAGGATGGCTACCTTGGCACGATAGATTCGCGATTTAACTACTCCTCCCCAATGATGTACTTCTTTGCTTCTTTATGTAATTTACTCTTCCTGGAGATAATAAAGAAACTTCATCTGACTTCGTGGACCCATCATTTTTGAATATAAATGATAGGCTAGGGTAAAAGTGATATCAGAGGTAATATGGACGTGATATACTTTCGGTAAGCTTCAGTTGGATATATCTATTTAGAGGTTATATGGACATGATAGAATATCATCCAACTAAATTTGTATACAAAATACTATCAGAGGTAATATGGACGTGATAGGTTTTAAAGTTCCAAATTAGTTAAACATATCTATTCAGAGGTTATATGGACATGATAGAATATGCTCCTTAATTGTACGTAGTATCGTCAGAATAAGATCTTCACCATACTCCATTGAGCAAGGGAGATTAAGCATAGTACCTCTTCAAGAATTTGTCGTTGATAGGAGCCATTATCAGAACTCCGTTAGGCTTGGCTAATCTGTAGGCGCCATTTGAAAACGTTATTTCAATCACATAAGGGCCCTCCCATTTGGGCTGAAATTTACCCTTACTCTTGTGAGTAATGATCAATGGCCTCTTCACAGCTAAAACTAGCTCACCAACTTTGAACACTCTTTCCTTCACTTTTTGATTAAAAGCTTTATAAATGCGTGCCTGGTAGAACGCGATGCGTTGTTGAGCTTGAAGGCGTTTCTCGTCTAATCCTTCTAGCTCTTGAAGCCGTAGTAGATCATTCTTTTCCTGAGTCAACTCATTAGCCACTGCTATTCTGAGTGAAGGAATTTGAACTTCAATGGGGAGAACTGCTTCACTCCCGTAAACCAATAAAAAGGGGGTACAACCTGTCGGTGCTCGTACCGTTGTGCGGTATGCCCAGAGGCATTCTCCGAGCTTCTCATTCCAATCTCTTTTGTTCGAAAAAACGAACTTCTTTAAGAGTTTAATGATGGTTTTGTTGAAAGCTTCTGCCAAACCATTAGCAGCAGGATTATATGCCGTAGAGATCATATTTTGTATTGATTCTTATCGCAAAATCGGTGAAACGCTTGGCTGATGAATTGAGGCCCGTTGTCATAGATTATCCTTTGGGGTATCCCAAAACGATAAATGACATGATGCTTGATAAAGCTGATCATGTTGGATGTCTTTACCTCAGCAAGAGGGATTGCCTCTGCCCATTTGGATAAATAATCGGTGATAGCCAGTATGAACTGATGTCCCCTAGAAGATGACGGGTGAATAGGACCAATGATGTCCATGCCCCATGCTTCGAAGGGCCATGATGCAATAGTAGGATGTAGCTACTCAGAAGGCTGATGTATAAAATTTGAATGAACCTGACAGGCTTTGCATTGTCTTGCATATTTTACTGCATATGCAATCATGGTAGGCCAGTAATAGCCCATCCTCCTGATATGATCCTGTAACTTAGGACCTGGTTGATGTGCTCCACATTCGCCTTCGTGAGCTTCACGGATAACCCGTTTTGCATCATCATCAGAGAGGCATCGTAACAGTAGTCCATCATAAGTTCGGCGATATAGACTTTGTGAAGAAGCATCAAAATAGAAGCGTAGTGATCGTCTTTTAACCGATACTGCTTCTTTGGGATCTTCTGGTAAGATTTCGTATGCTGCGAAGTCTATGAAGGGACTTCTCCAGTCTTTCTTAGAAGGAACCGTATTTACGGCGTAGCTGCATTCCATGTGAAAATTATTTTTCACATAAAACAAATCTCTGTTAAAAAGGATAACCGAGTTCTGCCTTCTTATAGGAATAGCCAGATCTGCAGCTAAACTGGCCAGAGCGTCAGCTTCCAGATTTTGAGATCGAGGCACATGCTCTAAGAAGAATCCTTTAAAAGATATGGCTATCTCGATCGTTGCTTGGTGATAAGGAATGAGGTCTGGATTGCGGACTTCATATACTCCTCTGACCTGATTGACGATCAGCTAGGAATCACCAAAATCTTCCAGATATTCAACCTTCAATTCTTTGGTGACTTGAAGCCCGATTAGTAGAGCATTATACTCTGCCACATAATTAGAGCAGGGATCGCTGAGAGAATATGTTCGGTAGATGACGAGTTTATCAGGAGTTACCAGAATAATTCCTACTCCAGAAACCACGTTTCCCTTGGGACCAGTCCGAGAGGCCCCGTCAAAGAATAGCTTCCATATATCATCTTCCATTGCAGAGTTACATTCTGCAACTTCGTCGGGAATGTCCTCGTATAGTTTGGAGGTTTCCGGAATTGGATGGGCAGCTAAGAAATCAGCCAAGGCTTGACCTTTCATGGACTTCTGAGGGACGTACACCATATCATACGGTGTTAATAACATCGCCCAAGTCGCGAGTCGGGAATTAAGAATACTTGGCTTACTCATCAATACCCGAAGAGGATTGATTCTGGAGATAATGTGAATAGTTTGGCCTGTGACGTAATGTCGCATCTTCTAAATAATAAACATTAGGGCCAAGCATTCTTTTTCTATTGGATTGTACTGGTGTTCAGGTCCGATAATCATCTTGCTTAAATAGTAGATAGCCTGTTCATGACTTTCATTGTTCTTCTGTGCGAGGAGAGCTCCCAAAGAATGATCCATTGCTCGAACATACAGCAAAAATGGTCTTTCTATGACGGGAGGCACCAGAACTGGAGGATTAGTAAGGTAGCATTTGATATCGTCAAACGTTTGCTGACAGGCTTCGTCCCATACGAAAGACACACCTTTTTTCATTAGGCGAGAAAAAGGCTGACATCTTCCAGAGAGGTTGGATATGAATCTTCTGATATAGGCTAGACGACCTTGAAATCCCCTGAGTTCTCTCAAATTATGGGGAGGTCGCATCTCTAGGATAGCCTTTACTTTATCAGGATCGACTTGAATGCCTTTGGCGGTAATGACAAATCCCAGGAATTTGCCGCTGGATACACTGAGAAAGGACTTTGTGGGGTTCATTTTGAGTTGATGTTGGCGCATCAATTCGAACACCGTCTTCAAGTCTTGGATATGAGTACCCTTGAGGCAGAATTTGACAGCGATGTCATCTACGTAACACTCCATGGTTTTGTATAGATGCTCGTGGAATATGTTACTCATGGTTGGCTGATATGTAGCCCCGACATTCTTTAATCCAAAGGGCATGACTGTGTAGCAATATATCCCCAGTGGTGTGCGGAAGGCAGTATGCTTCTTGTCTTCAGGATGCATTTTGGTCTGGTTGTATCCTGAGAATCCGTCCATGAAAGACATGCGTTCAAAACCGCAGGTATTGTCGATCATGACGTCTGTGATGGGAAGAGGGAACTCATCCTTGGGGCAGGCCGCATTAAGATCTCGGAAGTCGATGCAAATGCTAACTTTCCTGCTTTTCTTCATGATTGGGACTACATTGGCGACCCAATCAGGATGTTGCTCTTCACGGATGAAACCGCAAGCTACCAACTTCTTGATTTCAGCTTCAATGGCATCCATCATATCCAGACGGAACCGGCGTTGGTGCTGCTTTACGGGTTTTAAATTGGGCAATATGTTAAGTTTCTGGGTAGCCACTTTTGGATCAAGACCTGGCATATCCTCATAATTCCATGTAAAGACGTCGATATATTCTTTTATCAGCTGGATCATCTCTTCTCTTTCTGCTGGGGAAAGATTGTTACTAATAAATATCGGTTTTAGTAAGATTTCATCCCCAACATCGATTTGGATAACTTTATCTTAAGTGGGCGGTTCACTTTGCTCGAACCGGAGTTCCCATTATGTATCCATTTGTTGTGCCCAAGAGTTATTTTCAAAAGGTTCATATTCTTGTTCCTCTGTTTCGAAAGAATATGTCAATACCGTATTTGCTGGCAATACACGTTCGAGATCAGCATATAAGTCGGAGGACGACGAACCATCCTGAGAAAAGGAAGTGGTATCCTCATTTGACTCAAAATTTGCAAGAGACGTGGTATACCCTAATCCGAAGTGCGTTCGTTGATGGTAGGGATCACCATATAGTGGCGTTCGTCTGCCTTTCCCGTAGTTGAGACTGGCTCTAATTTCAGGTCATAACCCATGCTTTGCATAATTTTTAAAGCTTGTGGGCTATATCTGTGGAACTGTATTTTACCAGCATTGTCATCGGGAGAATCTTCTTGTACAATCGGTCGGCTCCGCATGCGACCAAAGACTATTGGATGCTGATTGTTGCGAGTAGGCGGGATAATAAAGATAGAATCTTCATGTGGCTCGTATGTCATGATGACATTAGATGTTGACGCTACCTCCCACACATACGGATGATAGGAGTCTATAGCTTTTAAGAATTTTTGTGCTATAGGCTCTATATCGTTATGGAGGGATGATTCCTGATTAGGAAATTGGGTGTCAATATACTGGAAAAGAGGTTCTTTATTATCATCAAAAACTATGTTCCCGGTTGTATTTATATCAATCGGCTGTTTGTTGCGCCGAAGGTTGATGACCAAGGGTGGAGGCTTCTGATTCAGGGTGATCACTAGGGGATCACTTCCTTCTCCTGATTTGGTTTTGTCCAAGTGGATAGCCATGGGTTCCATGACTTTAGAACGGGTAGTCCGTCCTTTCACCTGGATTGATAATGGTTGCTCAATAGACGGTTCTCCTGGCTCCCGGTAGGATTCCTCTTTCGTCTTGCCCGATACCTCCTTTATGTAGTCTTGGGTGTACAACATGGCATCGGAGTAGTAGGACTCAACTCCTTTGAAAGGGTTAAGATCAGCGAACTCTGTCTTCAATGTCCCTTGGGAGTCTACGTATTTGAAGCATTGATGTAGAGTAGAATGAACAATATTGTGATCGTGAATCCATGGTCTGCCCAACAGAATATTGTAAGACACCTCTGAATCAATCATGTAGCATGTAGCCACTGATCTAAGGTCACCAATTTGGATCCTCAGACGAATCTTTCCCAATAGCTTGCTCTTCCTGGCATTGAAACCCATGATTGTAGTGGTAGTGTAAGCCAGTTCGCTTGTAGGGATCCTCAATGGTCTTAGGAGACTATGAGGGATAATGCTGATCGACGATCTCGGATCTATATGAATCCGGTCTACCTCCATGGAGCCGACATATTCGGTGTAATAAAGAGGCCTGTCATATCTATTATGTTTCAATAGCATATCCTCTTGAGTGAAGGTGATGTTATGGACTGCTTCCATCACACTGTGGCATTGAGGACATGCCACGGGCTCTTTATCGGGAGACTTGAGCTGAGTCAAGCATGTATCTGCCTACATTAGCACTTCACTCAAGGCTTGACGAGTGTCTTTTGATAGCCTGAGTAGCTCAAAGATGGACAGTCTGGCTGGAGTATTAGCCAATTGGGCCAGGATGTCGAAGTTATAGGGCTTCTCCAAACCTTTATTTTGAATGTTCTTCAAAGGTTTGTCGAAATAAACTTCTTTCTGTTTGCCCTTGTCCGCCGAAGTCGGTCTAGAAGGACCTGCCTCCAGTATGATAGGTTCAGGTTCTGGAAGTTTGGCAGCTGAAGCGTCTGCCGTTGCTTCTTCCTAATTTCCTCCATAGTCCTTGAGGTAGGCTTTCCCTGACCGGGTTCCAGTAGCCAAAGTCTCTTCATCTGATGTCGGAGATATAGCAACCATATAACATGGTTTGCGTCTTGAGTTCTTTCGGGACTTAGCCTTAGCAGCTTGAGTCTCCTCCTCGATCTCTGACACCAGATCAGGATGTACCCACATAATCTTACCACGCTAGGTAGTTAGGGGTACCAGGTCATGGTTTTGACCCCTGGCCGGAGGAAGATTAACAATGTTCATCATTGTCCGGGAAATAGGTACAACCCCATCCGGAACTTCTTGAGGAGGCAGATTGCCAAATTGGAGAGAGATCATGTTGGCAGTGACCGTCTTCTCACTATTGTGCAGAGTGATGGCCTTGGCATCGATCAACTCCTGGATTTTCCTTTTTAGTATATAACACGCCTTGGTAGGGTGATGTATATACCTATGGAAAATGCAGTACTTAGGGTTGTTGGTACTGCCGACTTCATTAGGCCTTTTTACCTCGGGAAGGGTGAGCTTGCCACTTTTGACTAGACAGTCGAAGATGCTCGGAATGTCATCATCATCAAAAGAATATTCTTCTATGGGTCTAGAAGTCCTAGGTTTCGTTTGTGAAGTTGCCGGTGTAGGTTGTCTGGACGTATTAATCGCCAGAGCTTCCATTCCTTTAGAACCACGAGGATGGTCGCTATTGGAGGATGACCTCTTCCCTTTATCCGAGGTGGAGATCATAATTCCATTGTCACGCGCCTTCCGACTGTTGTCTTCGGCAGCTACAGCTGATATGATAAACGAGGGCCAATCATGGAACTGATATGGTCCCGTAAATACCGAGATTAGTGGAAGAAGGTTCTTCCTACAAATGTCCACCAAGGTGGAATCTGGAACTCCGGGAGGCATCTGCAAAGTGGCCTGACGAAAATGTTCAATAAAAGTATTAACGTTCTCCTTCTCCTTCTGCTTCACTTCGATGAGCGATGACATAGACATTTCCATCCCTCCTTCGTAGAATCGAGCGAAGAACAGAGTCTTGAAATGTTCAAAGAAAGTAATACAATTGTCCGCAAGACTACGGTACCATTGATAAGCCACTCCGGACAGACAGCCCCTAAATACTCGAGTTAGAAGGGCGTCATTCCCTTGCAGCAACACCGTCATCATACTGAAGTAGTTCATGTATTGACTTGGTGACGTCTTTCCCTCAAACAAAACCATAGCCTGTGGTTTGTATTTTAGAGGGAAAGAGATCTCGTCCCAGATGGCCGGGTAAGGCTGGTTGATGCCCAACTTCTTGAGCTGATCCTTATTCTTCAGGGCATCAAATTAGGCTTTTAATTCCCGTACTGCTTGCATCGGATCTTCAGTTGGGAAAGGGACCGCAAAGAGATGAGAGATCGGCTGTATTGTGACCCTAACAGGAGGTAATACGTTTTCCGGGTTGAGAGGTTGAGGAGCAGATGATTCTTAATTTTGAATAGGCTCCTGACTTGATGGTATATCTACCCCCACACGTAGTTGAGTCGGAGGAACAGGCACAGCTGTGTGTTGAGTTACCAATATTTTGTGCATACTCTACATCATGGTATGCATCTCTTTGAGTGATGCTTCCAAAACAGCGATGCGTTGTTCCGTACTTCCTGATGGGGAAGCTTCTTCATGTTCATCTCCGATGGCATAAACTCCCATTTCTCTGGGTGCTACTGAGGGATCAGTATAGACCTCTGTGGAGATTGAGTCTATACTGTCTGTATCACCTTCAGGAAACTGGCGACCTTGAGTGTCGGAATCGGAAGAATATGAAGCCGATTGTCGTGACCTCGAGCGAGTATTTCAAAAAACACCTGCTTCAATGTTCTCGAGGAGTCTGTCGAATCTCCTTTGACTCGGAGTTCTAGAGGGATGACGTCTTGAACTTGACCTTCCTCTAGGAATGTGCGATGCCATGTTTACCGATGCGAATGTCAGTTCTTCTTCCTGTAAGGACAAAGAGTAGTTCAACCGGTCGAAAACTGACCGTTTTGCTTTAGAACAGCAGTAATTAACTACAACTTTATGACTATTACAATAGTACACCCTAGGGGGTGTAATAGACATATCAGAAGATCCCTTGCCTTTACATTTTTGGATCAAGAAATTGCGCAGATCAGGGGGATTAACAGAAGAAGAAGAAGAAGAAGAAGGCTTATTCTGCCTTTTTATATTAGTCGGAACGCGGATATTGGGAACCCCAACCCTCTCTCTGCCGAAGGAATACAGCAGTTCAGCCATGTGAGTAGCACATGATCCATGAGGAGCGTATCTATCCATAAACTGGGTCTCTTTACGCCGAGAGGCTTGTCCTGGCGTAATCTGGAACTCTGTTCAGGTTGGCGTAAAACTGAGAAAGTCCTCAAACGGCCATCAGCGTTCTGCGTAATCTGAAGAGCGGACAGATTCTTCTCTTGATGGCGTAAAAGCCGAGAGGTCGGGAAATCTGCCACTTATTTTCCCTTGCGGAGATTGTAGGGACCCTCTGCCCCCTTTGTTTGTGGTATTAAACGAAAGAATGAAAGTGTATTTCAATGACGGGATTTATAAGAGACCCGCGCCCTTTTGTTTACAAACAAACTTGTATAATGTAATCCTATACGAGGATGTGGGAGTACAATTTATTTAATCTGGGTATAAATTGCTATAGGTGTCTGATCTGCGGTCGATCACTTTAGCCCTTGGACTATACGATGTTGAAGAAGTGTCGTGGAAGACAGGATGCAGCCTCGAAGGTTACAGAAAAGGATGGATGCACGATGCCCTGGTCGCCTGATCCCTATCCTTTGCCTGAGCTCCTGGTTCCTCTCTCTCTCTCTCTCTCTCGATCTCTTCTCTCCTTGCTCGATCTTTAATTGTTCGACCTCTTCTCTGAGTCTTCAATTGTTCGATCTTTCAATTTTTCGACCTTTTTCCCCATTGATAGGGGTCTCTATTTATAGAGTTTTGGTGACAGTGACCACTCCGTCGGTGTAACAACCGAGGAGTGGACAGTACAGCACCCTTTTACACAACGGTTTAAAATAACCAATGCCTGCATGTAAATGACCTTTTGAGTGAGCATGTGACACGTGTCCAACTAAGGGGACAAAACGCGTATATCTGCTACGAAGATCACGGCGTAGAAGCTACGCAGGTAGGTATCCCTTGTGTAGCAGAGGTTGGCATAAAACCCAAGTGACAGTCACCTTGGCGTAGAAGCCGAAATAGGCATAGAAGCCGAACAGGTGTAGAAGCCGAATAGGCATGGAAGCCGAACAGACATAGAAGCCGAATGGGCATAGAAGCCGAACAGGCATAGAAGCCGAATGATCGTAGAGACTGAGAGGGCGTTGGAAGCCGAGGGAGCACTGATCCTGAGCGGGCGTAGAAGCCACTGCGTACCGTGCCGAAGTGCTGATGTTGACGTCTTAGCCGGAATTACGGCTTTCGAAGATGTAATCAAATCTTCTACAGAGATTTGTCATCATCTTGTGCATTAAATGCGGAGACGTGTTTTGAAGGTCTGCAGCCCTTCTGTGCATCCGTCGCAGAGACATGCCTTGAGGGAAACTGTCACTGCTCTGTGTAATTAGACGTAGAGACGTGCCTCGAGCCCCATACGAAGTGCAGCTTTTGACGTGGCGGCGGTTTGTCTTACCGCGGAGCGCAAAACAGCTCATGTTTGCTTGTGTAAAGCAAGGCAGCGTATTCCCTTGTACGCGAAAGAGCGGTTTACGCTGAGGGGACTTTGGTAAACGACGGTTTGGTGATATTTTAACCAAATCCTCTGTATTAAATGTAGAGATTCGCCATCATACTGTGGGTACGTCCCGAGGGGTCTGCCATCGTTTCCAGCCGTCGTCTGGGTAGCCGTGCAGTACTTTTTTTGTCAGGAGTCAGAGGCCAGGTTCACCGCGTGACTTGACAGGTTCATTTCGGGGAAGACGAAGCATTCCTCGTACGCTTTATCGCTGCTTTGAGAGCGGCTGGGTTTTACGCCATGGAGGCGACAAAGAACCCTATTTTACGTTGGATGGCTCCGAAGGCCTCTGCTTACGCTGCTCTGTATCAAGATGCTGCGTAGATCGTTCCAGCATATTTTTCATGCTTCTATAAGACCCCCTTCAAAGCTTTTAAATTCCTCAGAATTTGAAACGCTTTGAAAGAAGCATGAACGGCCCCTTGTAACCCGAAACGTTTCTGAATGGAGCGTTGAAATAGTTGGTACTGACTTTATGGCAGATTTATTGGGGACCGCTGTGATCTTTTTCGCCTATAAAAGGCTGGGGGGGGGGTGAACCTGTTTTCACCACATTCCCATTGCCATGCAGAGACGATCGCCGGAGCTTGTCGGGTCGATCTGAGGAAGAAGGAGATCATGTTCTTCCAGCATGTAGGGAGCCAAAAAAGACGGCGTCTTCGAGCAAGTGTCCACTGCAACGATGGATCATGGAAGGATATCTTAGCCTCCCTTGCTCGGGATAATCAGTAACTTTGTATGGCGTTGCACCAGGAGAGAGGAAGGGTCGTATTTGACCACGTTGCCTGCAAGTGGCGCCTTCTCCCGTTGCCTCCGGTGACGAGAGTTAGACAGACTCGTTCTGTCCCGGCTTGAGCGGTGTACGGAGCTTGGGACCTACAAAATCTATGCAAGCCCCAACTCTGTCGTCCTCCGCCGTCAACCACCGCCATGCCAGTCAGTTCTGCCGACTGACTACTGGAGAAGATGGATGAAGAATTGAAGCCCATGCGAGAATCTGTCAGAACAGCTTCTGGGCGATCTTCAGACGACGATGAGGAAATCCTTTGTAGAAGGGATTTCCCTCATATGTAACCATGAAAAGTAGAGAAAAAAACCCTTGTAGATAGGATTTCCCTCATATGTAATCATGATTTTAAAATAAAGTCATCTTTCTTCTTCATATGATCGTCTTTGCCATACGTTGCTGTGAAGTCTGGATATGTGCAGCTTCGACACGTCTGAATCTTTACGCCGACTCTGATAGAAAGAGTATTAGGCCCTGAATAGTCCATAGAATGCTGCTGAGCGTCCTCGAACATTTAGAACTGTCCTGTTGCTAGGACTGAGGGACGGCGTAGAATTCTGAACTGTTGCTTCTCTGATGAGCAGGATCTTGTTCATACTTCGTCTTCAAGAATGATCTCTCAAAACTCCCTTGGAACAGGGTCGAGGTTTTTGGCTGTCAAGTTGAGTTGCCACCTTGATAGACGGAATATTCAGACTGGAGTCTGGATGAACCTCCAATTTTGGACCCGAGAAGAGTAATTTCTCGATGTTTGAACTCTGTATGCTTCGGATACTTGGGATGCTCTGGGTCAAGAACGTGTATCTTTTGTGTGAACTCTTTGCAATTGACCGCCTTGGGGACTGTTCGGATATACGGAAAGTCGTAGAGCGTGAAATCATCAGTCTGTAGCCTCTGAGCGTAAAAACACCACCGAGCGCAAAATCGTAGACTTGTGGTTCCTGAGCGTGAAGTCATAGGTTTGTTGCCTCTCGAGCATAAAAGCTACCGAGCGCAAAGGCATCCGGGAATAAATCGTAGACTTGTGGCTGTCGAACGTGAAGCCGTAGATCTGTTGCTGTCGAGCGTAGAAAAGCTCTTTTAGTGCAGAACTGTAGATCTGTAGCCTGTGAGCGTAAGAACACCATCGAGCGTGAAATCGTAGACTTGTGGTTCCTGAGCGTGAAGTCATAGGTTTGTTGCCTCTCGAGCATAAAAGCTACCGAGCACAAAGGCATCCGGGCATAAACCGTAGACTTGTAGCTGTCGAACGTGAAGCCGTAGATCTATTGCTGTCGAGCGTAGAAAAGCTCCTTTAGCGTAGAACTGTAGATCTGTAGCCTGTGAGCGTAAGAACACCATCGAGCGTGAAATCGTAGACTTGTGGTTCCTGAGCGTGAAGTCGTAGGTTTTTTGCCTCTCGAGCATAAAAGCTACCGAGCACAAAGGCATCCGGGCATAAACCGTAGACTTGTAGCTGTCGAACGTGAAGCTGTAAATCTGTTGCTGTCGAGCGTAGAAAAACTCCTTTAGCGTAGAACTGTAGATATTTAGCTCCTGAAAAGAAAATTTCTTCGAGCGTAAGGTTTTGCGGATCTGTTGCTTCTGAGCGTAAACTGAGCGCCACCGAGCGTGAGATCGTCGATTTGGTATCTGCTGAGCGTAAAGTCGTAGGTTTGTGGCCTCTCGAGCATAAAAGCTACCGAGCACAAAGGCATCCGGGCGTAAAACCATAGACTTGCAGCTTGCGAGCAAAAAACCGTAGATCTGTTGCTGTCGAGCATAGAAAGCTCCTTTAGCGTAGAACCCGCTGAACCGTCTTGCACGAAAAAATCTTTCGAATTCGCTGACTGTCCGTTTTTCGAGGGTAGTGGGCTGACGTAGCATCCAATCATAACCAACTCTTAATTGCGAGATTCGGTTGGGGTCTCGAGGGGTTCGTCCGAGGATTCGAGGAGTCGACTCGGACCGTATATATACCCCAAGCTTTTGAGGGAAAGAGCTTCTTATCTGCCTTCTGCGAAAGAGAGCTTTCCTTCGTTCCTTCTCTGAGCACTTCGAGTCCTCAGAAATGGCGTCGAACCAAACTTCCTCCGCTAAGGAAAAGAGCGTAGGTTCTTCTTCTCGTTCTTCGGTACCGGCGAGAGATTCTTTGGTCGGGCAAGGTGAACCTCCTTCTGAGAGGAGTATCCCGTCGATGAGCAGTGCACCCGGCTTTAGAGGTAAAGCTTTTTGGGATGACAAACGACGAAAAATCCTTCGCACACATTGAACGTGACCGCGCTAGGTCGTCTTCTGTGCTGATAGCCTCTTTTGAGGAAGATGACGCACGGAGATGTTTTCATCTTTTACGCCCATATTTCTAATGTGCCAGCGTAAAAACTCCATATTTTCGTAGTTCTGAGCGTAAAAGCTCTGGCTAACGAAAATTGGGGTATGTCGTAAAAGTTTAAATTTTTACGCTTGCGGAGGAGACTTTCGGCGTATAGAGACCAAATTTGCGCAATCTTGGCGTAAAGCACAGACTGTCGTTACTTTGGTCCGCACTTCGTACAGGATTTGTAATGACCTATTTTCCTTGCACCTTTGCAGTTGATTTGGGTGAGTCTCCGCTGGCTGAGGTGATGGGCTCCGCTGCCGAGATGCTGCACTTGAACTACCTGGAGGATCTGTCCCATGTGGCCTTTCCCATCTCTGGACCCCAGTATCCTGAGGGCAGGAAGTTTCTAATATCGGCCCAGGGTGAGCGAATACTGTTGAGCATGATCAATGGCGAACCCTTGACGCATGTAGACGGGGAGCAATACATAAAGCCGACATTCCTCTTTGGGGATATGATCGATAAACAGTCCCAGACGAAGCCCAAGAGGGAGCCTTGGGTCTTCCCTGCCGGAAATTTGGTCTTGTATCTGCCGACGATGCCGAGGGATTATCCTATCTTGGCTTTCTCCCATGCGACGTATCCTAGGAAGATCTCGTGGAAGCTGACTCCTGATCTTCACGGGAAGCCTGGAAAGATCTTTCATCTGAAAGGAGCTGACCAGGGGTCGTTTGTCAGTCGCCCCTCTGGCGTTGTGACGCTGTTCCGGGGGCTGTGCCCGGGTAATGTCCCGAGTGAAGATAGCTCGGTGATCCAGCCTGTCCAGTTGTCGACCTTCTGCAACGACTTCATGGGTCGAGGTGGGGTATATCCCAAGGAGAATCCTCGGTGCAACGGGTGGATCGCCCCAACGAACTCCCGATGGAGATGCCTAGTTGATTGGGCCTTGACGCACTTCCGAAGAGAGCTGGAGGACATTGGACTATATGCCGCCGTGAGTGCGACGAGTGTTGGGTTGCCTCCCAATGCTAATTTGTTCTTGGCACTGATGGAGCGGTATATTCCGCTCACCGGGACCTTCGCCACTCCACTGGGAGAGTTGGGATTGGCCCTCCATGAGATGGCAGTTGTCTCGAGACTGCCGATGGGGGATACCCCATATGAAGAGTATGTCCCAACCAACCGGGAGTTGGGGGATTCGGATCCTCGGGTGGCGGAAGTATATCAGGAGTTGATGTGTCAGTACTTCACGTGCACCGCTTTTTATGACGAGCCCTCTGATTTGGCCCATACCACTAGGTGGATGTCTTACCTCTTCTTCCATCGGGCTAGGGCCGCCAAGTCGGAGAAAGCTTCGGGGGGTAAGAATGAGCCCGTGAACTGCTTGGGCGTCCTTAGTGCCCAGGTTGTTGAGGCTCTTATGGAAGACGCCAAGGCTCCCGATCAGATTCTCGCTGAGGGGGTAGGAAAATACCCCGAAGGCACCAAGGCCCACAGTTATTTGAGGCACTATCGCAGGCCTCTGTCTAAGGAAGCCCAGCTGGCTGGTTTCCTCTCCATATGTCTGCGTCGAGTGGTAGTGCCCGGTATCGCGTCCGCGGATCGTATTCACCGAAACATCCTGTGGCCCGCAGTACGTCTGGTGTTTGGGGCAAGACTGGGCCTGCTTCCTGCCATGGTGTGCCGTATTCAGGCTGGCCTGAGGGCCATGACCGATGGGTTGCTCGTCGATGAAGCTCGGCATGAGAGTTTTCCCAGGGTGGAATTGCCATACCTGTATCTGATGGGATGGTTAATTCTCCACAACCCCGGGTGATGTCTCCCGGTTCCAGTAGCAGCTCAGGGGGTATATTTCTGCTGAATTACAGGGATTCTTCCTGGAATGTGAACACAGTTTTAGACTGTCGATTAGTGTTGAACCTCAGCCATGGCTGGAAGATCCTCTGTAATCCCCCTCCGGTACATTGCAACCAATCCGGGGTGTGGCTTGAGGATTCAGGTGGAGAGAAGACCGTTCTTTCTCCGGAGGCTTTTAATTGGTTGGTCTGTATTAGACCATCCCATCTGCTGTATAGGAGCGAAGACTATTGCTTCTTCGAGCCCTACTTGCCTAGTCGATTTGCCAGGCAGTTCGGGTACGATCAGTTGCACGTGGGTAACACCGTCACCAGCTTCAGGCCCAGGGGCGGACTCATTGACGGAGCTAGAGGGTGGCGATATTTTATCATGGGTTGTACAGGGGCAATTTTTATCGTGCCGGTCGTTACAACCTCCACGGAGCTGCGCATCCTTCATTCTTACGCCCAGTTTTATGTGGCGATTAACACCTTCCATCGCGATTTCGACAGGCGTGGAAGCTTTAGAGTGCCTTCTGCCAAGCCTGGGGGAAGAGTCGAAGTCCCCTCGGTTTCTTCTAACGAGGGCGAGGAGTCTGGTACTCCGGACGAGCCTCTGGTGTCGTTGCCGAGGTGTGCAGTGCCTGCGCCGGCGGGGGCTTTGGTAGTCTCTTCTGGGAAGCGACGGGCTTCTGCTCCGAAGGAGGCTTCCCTTCGTAAGAGGAGGAAGGAGACGGTTGCTCGTCCTCTCCGTATTCCTGGTATTGAGGCTCCCGTGAGTGAGCCGGCACCTCCCTACATCAGGGATAAATTTTAGGCTAGAGGTTCCTCGCCTTTTAGAGAGGGACCTTCTACAGTTCCTGCTGGTGGCGCTGGAGAGTCTTCGCTAGAGGCTGTTGTCGCTGCGGCTGCTTCAAGTAGTGGAGCGGGATTGCCCACGTGGCCGCTGCAGATGGGAGAATCTTTCCCGAGGTTAGCAGTGGGGGAAGTTGCTTCTGTGTCAGCGAGTGCGCTTAGCGAGACCCCGGCTGACGAATCTCGACCGCGTCTCGGGGAAGGCTTGACCGAGATTTTGGCGATGTCGGTCGGCCCACCTCCTTCTCCAAGTATGACAGGTCGTATCGCATCATTAAGGCGTGGTTTAGCCACATCGGCTGCAGACGTGTCGTATATGCCGTTGGCTCCGGCTCCTAGCGATGACGTGGAGGCGCCTAATTCTGAGGCAGAAGTGTCCTCGGGGGCCGGCTCGCCTGGAGAGGTTTCGTCGTCTCAGGAGGGGGACGAACCTGTTATCGTGACCTCACCTTTTGTGAGTATGCCGATGACTTCGATCGTTGCTGTCACACCTTTTTCGGCCGCGCCATCCGTCGAGGCGGCGGCGGTGGCTACCTCGTCTGCAATTGTCCCTGGAGAGGGAGTTACTAGCACTGCGGCCACTCCGGGCGTTCAGTCGGGTCTAGTCGCGTTGACCGAGCAGCATACCAGCCTTGTCTACACCGGTTTATCCCTAGCCTAAAATTAGTGAGGATGAATCTCTCCCTACATCATACCCTATCTCGGGCGTTCAGCAGATTCGTGATCTGATTACTCCGCCATCTTGATGTATCTCTCCCTATGTAATTTTGCCTCCTTCTGGGAATGAATAAAAGCGACTCTTTTTTGACTGTTGTGGACCCGTCATTTCGGAATGTAAATGACAGTTTTTTAGGTGAGGGGGATATCAGAGGTAGTATGGACCTGATATACTCTCGATAAACCTCTTTAGCAGGATATATCTATTCAGAGGTCGTACGGACATGATAGGATATGACCTAACTAGTTTCTTTTCTTGGAGCAGCTTTGTCAGAATTGAGATTCTCGCTATGTTCCACCTGGGCAGGGGGGAATTAAGCGTAGTATCTTTTCAGGAATTTGCCGTTGATGGGAGCCATTAATAGGTCCCCGTTAGGCTGGGCTATCCTGTAGGCGCCGTTCGAGAACGTTGTCTCGATCACATAAGGGCCTTCTCACTTGGGCTGAAATTTGCCTTTACTTCTGTGAGTTAAAATCATCGGCCTTCTTATTGCTAGAACTAGCTCGCCGACCTTGAACACCCTTTCCTTTACTTTATGGTTAAAAGCCCTGGAAATGCGTGCTTGGTAGAGCGCGATGCGCTGTTGAGCTTGGAGGCATTTCTCGTCTAATCCTTCTAGCTCCTGAAGCCTTAAAAGGTCATTCTTTTCTTGAGTCAGCTCGTTAGCCATAGCTATTCTGAGCGACGGGATCTGGATTTCAATGGAAATAACTGCTTCGCTCCCGTAGACCAGCGAGAATGGGGTACAACCCGTCGGCGTTCGTACCGTCGTGCGGTATGCCCAGAGGCATTCGCCCAGCTTTTTATTCCAGTCTCTCTTGTTTGAAGAGACAAACTTCTTCAAGAGTTTGATAATGGTTTTGTTGAAAGCTTCCGCCAGACCATTAGCAGCTGGATAGTACGCCGTGGAGGCAACATTGTGTATCCGGTTTTTATCGCAAAACCGATGAAACGTTTGGCTGATGAACTGGGGCCCATTGTCGTGAATTGTCCTCCGGGGTACCCCGAAACGATAGATGACGTGATGTTTGATGAAGCTGACCACGTTGGCTGCCTTTACCTCAGTGAGAGGGATTGTTTCGGCCCATTTGGAAAAGTAATCCGTGATGGCCAGTATGAATTGGTGACCCCTGGAAGAAGACGGGTGAATAGGACCGATGATATCCATTCCCCATACTTCGAAAGGCCAGGATGCGACCGTAGGATGTAGATGTTCCGACGGTTGATGTATGAAGTCTGCATGAACCTGACAGGCTCTGCAATGCTTTGCATACTGTATTGCATCTGCGATCATGGTCGGCCAGTAATAGCCCATTCTCCTGATGCGATCCTGTAGCTTAGGCCCGGGTTGATGCGCTCCGCATACGCCGTCGTGAGCTTCACGGATAATCTGCTGTACTTCGGCGCCAGAGAGACACCTCAACAGCAGTCCGTCGTAGGTCCGGCGATACAGGCATTGTGAAGATGCATCGAAGTAGAAGCGTAGCGATCGTCTCTTGACGGATACTGCTTCCTTGGGGTCCTCCGGTAAGATTCCGTATGCCACGAAATCTATGAAAGGACTTGTCCAATCTCTTGTAGGAGGATCGGTGTTTACAGCGTAGCTGCGTTCTATGTGACAGCTGTTCTTCACACAGAATAAATCTCTATTAAGAAGGATTACCGAATCTTGCCTTCTTATAGGAGTAGCTAAGTCTGCAGCTAGGCTGGCCAGGGCGTCAGCTTCCAGATTCTGAGATCGAGGTACGTATTCCAGGAAGAACCCTTTGAACGTCATGGCTATCTCGATTGTCGCCCGGTGATAGGGGATGAGGTCTGGATTACGGACTTCGTATATTCCCCTGACTTGATTGACGATGAGCAGAGAATCACCGAAAGCTTCCAGGGATTCTACCCCCAGTTCTGTAGCAACTTGGAGCCCAATTAGTAGAGCGTTGTATTCCGCCACGTTGTTGGAGCAGGGCTCGCTAAGAGAGTATGCTCGGTAGATAACGAGTTGATCCGGGGTAACTAGGACGACTCCCACTCCTGAAACGATGTTTCCTTTAGGACCGGTTCTGGAGGCGCCATCAAAGAACAGTTGCCAAACGTCACTTTTTCTTGCGAAGTTACATTCTGCGACTTTATCAGGGATTTCTTCGTATAGCTTGGAGGTCTCCGGGATCGGATGAGCCGCTAGGAAGTCGGCCAGTGCTTGGCCTTTGATGGACTTCTGTGGGATGTATACCATGTCGTATGGTGTTAGCAGCATCGCCCAAGTTGCGAGTCGGGAGTTGAGGGCACTTGGCTTGCTCATCAGCACTCGGAGAGGGTTGATCCTGGAGATGATATGAATAGTCTGGCCGGTGACATAGTGCCGCGTTTTCTTGACAGCGAATATCAGAGCCAAGCATTCCTTCTCCACTGGGTTGTACCGGTGCTCGGCCCCGACCATCATCCTGCTGAGACAGTAGATAGCCTGTTCATGACCCGCATCATTTTTCTGTGCGAGGAGAGCTCCTAGCGAATGATCCATTGCCCGAACGTACAGTAAGAATGGTTTCCCCATGATGGGAGGCACCAGGACTGGCGGACTGGTTAGGTAGCATTTGATATCCTCGAACGCTTGCTGACAGGTTTCGTCCCATATGAAGGATACACCTTTCTTCATGAGATGAGAGAAAGGCTGACATCTCCCGGAGAGGTTGGATATGAATCGCCGGATATAAGCCAGACGTCCTTGGAACCCCCTGAGTTCCCTCAGATTATGGGGCGGTCGCATTGCCGTGATCGCTTGGACTTTGTCAGGGTCTACTTCGATGCCTTTGGTGGTAATGACAAATCCCAGGAATTTGCCGCTGGATACACCCAGAAAGGACTTTGTAGGGTTCATCTTGAGTTGATGCTGGCGCATTAATTCGAATACCGCCCTCAGGTCTCGGGTGTGATCGCCTTTGAGGCAACTTTTGACAGCTATGTCGTCTACGTAACATTCCACTATTTTGCGTAAATGCCCACGGAATATGTTACTCATAGCCCGTTGGTATGTAGCCCCAGCGTTCTTTAATCCGAAGGGCATGACCGTATAGCAATATACCCCCAGTGGTGTCCGGAAGGCAGTGTGCTTCTCGTCTTCAGGATGCATCTTGATCTGATTGTATCCTGAGAATCCGTCCATGAAAGATATGCGTTCGAAGCCACAGGTGTTGTCGATCATGATGTCCGTGATGGGAAGAGGGAATTCATCTTTGGGGCAGGCCGCATTCAGATCTCGGTAGTCGATGCAGATGCGTACCTTCCCATTTTTCTTCATGACTGGGACCACGTTAGCGACCCAGTTGGAGTGTTGTTCCTCCCGGATGAAACCGGAGGTTATCAACTTCTTGACTTCAGCCTCGATGGCGTCCATCATATCAGGGCAGAACCGTCGTTGGTACTGCTTTACCGGCTTTGAATCGGTCAGTATATTGAGCTTATGAGTAGCTACCTTCGGGTCTAGGCCTGGCATGTCCTCATAATCCCACACAAAGACGTCAATATACTCCTTTATCAGCTGTATAACTTCTTCTCTTTCAGGTGGGGGAAGATTGTTACTGACAAATATTGGCTTTGGCGAGAGCTCACTCCCAACGTTGATCTGGACGACTTCGTCCTTGGTGGGAGGTTTTCTCTGTTCGAAGCAGAATTCCCACTGTGTATCCATTTGTTGAGCCCAGGGGTCATCCTCGAATGGCTCCGTATCCTGCTCCTCGGCTTCTGAGGGATTTGTCATTACCATATTCACTGATAGTGATTTTTCGAGAGCATCTGGCGAGCTGGAGGGCTATGAGCTGTTCCGGGAGGAGAAAAAGGGATCCTCTTTTGGCTCGAAAGCCGCGAGGGAGGTGGCATACCCTAACCCGAGGCGAGTTTGTCGATTGCGGGGGTTGCCGTACGGCGGCGTTCGTCTACCTCTTCCATAGTTGAGGCCTGGCTTCTATTTCAAGTCGTAGCCCATGTTTTGCATGATCTTTAGCGCTTGTGGGCTATAATGGTGAATCTGTACTTTCTCGGTGTCGTCATCGAAGGGATCTTCTTGGGAAATCGGTTGATTCCGCATGCGACCGAAGACTATTGAGTACCGACTGCTGCCGGTAGGTGGGACGATGAAGATAGAATCCTCATGTGGCCCATATGTCATGACGACGTTGGATGGCGATGCTACTTCCCAGACATATGGGCGGTAGGAGCTCATAGCTTTCAAGAATTTTTGCGCTATGGGTTCTATCTCGTCATGTGGAGTGGGTCCTTGTTTTGGAGCTCGAGCATAAATATACTGGAAAAGAGGATGTTTATTATCATCTGGAATTTTACTCCTGGTCGCCTTTACACCAGTCGACTGCCTGTTGCGTCCAAGGTTGATGACCAAGGGTGGAGGTTTTCGGTTCAAAGTGATCACTAGAGGATCACCCCCTTCTCCCGTCTTGGTCTTGTCCAGGTGGATAGCCAAAGGTTCTATGGCTTTCGGACGAGTGGTTCGTCCCTTCACTTTAATGGACAGCGGCAGTGTGGTAGAGGGCTCTTCTGGCTCCCGGTGGGATTCCTCCTTTGTCTCGCCTGACCCTTCTTCCACGTGGTCCTGGGAGTATAACACGACATCAGAGTAATACGACTCTATTCCTTTGAACGGGTTTAGGTCAGCCACCTCCGTCTGTACTGTTCCTTGTGCGTCTACATATTTAAGGCATTGATGTAGGGTTGAAGGAACGATGTTGTGGTCGTGAATCCACGATCTCCCTAGCAAAATGTTGTAGGACACGTCTGAATCGATGACGTAACATGTGGCCACCGATCTAAGGTTGCCGATCTGAATTCTCAAGCGAATTTTCCCCAATGGCTTACTTTTTCCAGCATTGAAACCCACGATTGTAGTGGTAGTGTAAGCCAGTTCGCTGGTAGGAATTCTCAATGGCCTGAGCAGACCGTGCGGGATGATGCTGATTGACGATCCCGGATCTATGTGAATCCGGTCAATTTCTATGGAACCGACGTACCCGGTGTAATAGAGGGGCCTGTCATGTCTGTTATGTTTTAACAGCATGTCGTCTTGAGTGAAGGTAATATTTGGGACCACCTCCATTACGCTGTGGCACTGAGGACATGCCACTGGTTCCTCGTCGGGGGACTTGAGTTGGGTCAAGTACGCCTCTACCTGCACCAGCGCTTCACTCAGGGCTAGACGAGTGTCAGGGGAGAGCCTGAGTAGCTCAAAGATGGACAACCTGGCTGGCGTATTGGCTAGTTGGGCCAGGATGTCAAATTTGTATAGCTTCTCTAAACCTTTGCTTGGAATGTTTTTCACAGGTTTGTCGAAGCGTATTTCTTTCTGCTTTCCCTTTTCCGCCGGAGTAGGTTTCGCAGGGCTGACGTTTGGCACGACGGGACCTTGCTCTGAAGGTTTGGTAGCTGGAACGTCAGCTGGCGCGCCTTCCTAATTTGCTCTGTTGTCGTCGAGGTAGGACCTCCCTGAACGGGTTGCGACAAGTACCTCGTCTTCGTCTGATGCAGAAGAAGTTGTGATCATGTGGCATGATCTGTATTTGGGACTCTTCTTGGAGGTAGGCTTGGTTGCCTTGGTCTCCCTCTCGAGCTCTGGCACCAAATCCGGGTGAACTCACATAATCTCGCCATGCCGGGTAGTTAGGGGCACCAGGTTGTGATTTTGACCCCTAGCCGGGGGGAGGTTAACAATGTTCATCGTTGTCCGGGATATAGGTGCAACACCATTAAGGACCTTTTGGGGAGGCAGATTGCCAAACTGCAGAGAGACCATGTTGGCCGCGATCGTCTTCTCGGTGCTGTGCAGAGTGATGGCCTTATCATCAATTAATCCCTGGATCTTCCATTTTAATACATAGCACGCCTTTGTCGGGTGGTGTACGTATCTGTGGAAGATGTAGTATTTGGGGTCGTCGGTATTGCCAACTTCCTGGGGCCACCTTAGCTCCGGGAGGGTGATCTTGCCACTTTTGACGAGACATTCAAAGATACTTGGGATATCGTCGTCGTCGAAAGAGTAGACTTCGACGGGCCTAGAAGTCCCGGGTTTTGCTTGTGTGGTTGCCGTAATCTTTGGTCTGGCCGTGTTGATTGCCAGGGCTTCTTTCCCTTTGGGACCACGAGGATGGTCACTGCTGGGAGATGACCTCTTGCCTCTGTCAGAGGCGGAGATCATGATGCCATTGTCGCGCGCCCTGCGACTGTTATCTTCAGCGGCTACTGCCGAGATGATGAACGAGGGCCAATCATGGAACTGATATGGTCCTGTGAACACCGAGACCACGGAAAGGAGATTTTTCCTGCAAATGTCCACCAATGCAGAGTCTGGAACTCCTGGAGGCATCTGTAAAGTGGCCTGACGAAAGCGTTCGATGAAGATGCGAACGTCCTCCTTTTCCTTCTGTTTGACTTCGATAAGGGAGGACATAGACATGTCCATTCCTCCCTCATAGAATCGTGTGAAGAACAGAGCTTTGAAGTCCTCTAAGGAAGTAATGCAGTTGTCCGCCAAGCTACGGTACCACTGGTAGGCTACTCCTGAGAGACAGCCTTTGAACACCCGAGTGAGGAGGGCATCGTTCCCTTGTAGCAACACCGTCATCATATTGAAATAGTTCATGTACTGACTTGGTGATGTTTTTCCCTCGAACAGAGCCATAGTCTGAGGTTTGTATCTCGGAGGGAAAGGGACTTCCTCCCAGATAGCTGGGTAGGGCTGGTTGATTCCCAGTTTCTTGAGCTGATCTTTGTGCTTCAAGACGTCGAACTGGGCTTTCAACTCTTGCACTGCCTGCATCGGATTCTCAATCGAAAGCGGGGCTACTGAGTGGTGTGGAGTCAGTTGTATTGTAGCTCCAGCGGGAGGTAGAGCATTTTCTAGGTGAGGAAGCGGAGGAACCGTTGACTCTTGATCCAGCGTAGGCTCTTGGCTTGGGTTGGGTGGTGGTGAGTCCACCCCCGCGCGTATCTGAGTTGGCGGGACCGACGCTTGAGCCATGGTAGTTGCGTGCTGAGCGAGCATCATCCGGTGCATGTTTTCCATTACGGATTACACTTGTTTCAGAGACGTCTCCAGTATAGTTATGTGTTTTGTGTTCCCTGATGGCGAAGCTTCCTCGCGCTCATCTTCAATGGCGTAAGCTCCCATTTCTCTGGGGGTCATTGAGGGATTAGTATAGGTCGTTATAGAAGTCGACTCCATACTTTCTGCCTCTGATTCGGGAACTTGGCGACCTTCGACGTCGAAATCAGAAGAAGATGACGCTGGTTGTTGTGACCTTGCGCGAGTGTTTTGGAACACCCCGGCTTCAACGTCTCCGAGGGGCTTACTAAACCTCCTTCGGCTCGGAGGTCTAGAAGGATGACATCTTGAGCTCGACCCTCCTCTAGGTATGTGTGAAGCCATGGTCACAGACGCATGCGCGGGTTCCCCTTCCTGGAAAGACAGCGAGTAGCTCAACCGGTCAAAAACCGATCATTTCGCCTTGGAGCAGCAACAATTAATCACAACTTTATGAATATTACAATAGTGTTCGCCAGGAGGCGAAATAGACATGTTTGAAGGTCCCCTTTCTTTACGCCTCCTGATTAGATACTCGCGTAGGTCAGGAGGGTTTCTTTCCGCCGTCTGAGTTTGTTTTACGCCGAGGGACTGTGCCTGGTGTAACTTGGGGATTCGCTCAGTCTGGCGTGAGGCATGAGAGGCCCTCAGTTGGCCATTAGCTTCTCGCGTAATCCGGAGAGTAGGCAGATCATTCTTTTGTTGGCGCAAAGGCCCAGTAGTTGAATATTCACCCGCCTGCTTTCCCTTGCGGAGATCACAGCGCTCATCTGGTTCACCATAAAGGTCAGATGTCGTAGAGCACGATCTGTACTTCTGGTTTGGTGTTAAGGCGCCATCAGAGGTTTTGTCTGTACCGCGTGTAGCGGGAGACTGATTTCTGTGCGTATAGCGCAGTGGATACTCCTGGGTTAGCGCTGAGGCTTTGCCAGAAGTTTTGTCTGTACCGCGCGTAGCGGGAGACTGATTTCTGTGTGTAGAGCACAGTGGATACTCCTGGGTTAGCGCTGAGGCTTTGCCAGAAGCTTTGTCTGTACCGCACGTAGCGGGAGACTGATTTCTGCACGTATAGATCAGAGGATACTCCTGGGTTAGCGCTGAGGCTTTGCCAGAAGTTTTGTCTGTACCGCGCGTAGCGGGAGACTGAATTTTACGTGCGGGGCACGGAGGAAGCGATGCTACCACCTCATTGGTCGGAGAGATCGGAGAGTCCACAGGAACGACGGAGGATGACTTGGGCATCCACACTTTGCGTAGCTTCCTGCTGTCTTGGACGGAAAGAGAGTGAGAGCTACCCCCAGTCCGAAGCATGTCTTCGTAGGCAGACTGGTCAAACTGAACGACCAGTGTCTTCTTCACGGTTCCTACAGATACCGCATAGTGTTGAGCAATTACTTCCTCGTCAGAAGAGAAAGACGTCCCCAGCAGAGTCGCCATCTTGTTTGTGGTATTAAACGAAAGAATGAAAGTGTATTTCAATGACGGGGTTTATAAGAGACCCGCGCCCTTTTGTTTACAAATAAACTTGTACAATGTAATCCTATACGAGGATGTGGGAGTACAATTTATTTAATCTGGGTATAAATTGCTATAGGTGTCTGATCTGCGGTCGATCACTTTAGCCCTTGGACTACACGATGTTGAAGAAGTGCCGTGGAAGACAGGATGCAGCCTCGGAGGTTGCAAAAAAGGGTGGATGCACGATGCCCTGGTCGCCTGATCCCTATCCTTTGCCTGAGCTCCGCGTTTCTCTCTCTCTCTCTCTCGATCTCTTCTCTCCTTGCTCGATCTTCAATTGTTCGACCTTTTCTCTGAGTCTTCAATTGTTCGATCTTTCAATTTTTCGACCTTTTTCCCCATTGATAGGGGTCTCTATTTATAGAGTTTTTGTGACAGTGACCACTCCGTCGGTGTAACAACCGAGGAGTGGACAGTACAGCACCCTTTTACACAACGGTTTAAAATAACCAATGCCTGCGTGTAAATGACCTTTTGAGTAAGCATGTGACGCGTGTCCAACTAAGGGGACAAAACGCGTATATCTGCTACGAAGATCACGGCGTAGAAGCCACGCAGGTAGGTATCCCTTGTGTAGCAGAGGTTGGCGTAAAAGCCAAGTGACTGTCACCTTGGCGTAGAAGCCGAAATAGGCATAGAAGCCGAACAGGCGTAGAAGCCGAATAGGCATGGAAGCCGAACAGGCATAGAAGCCGAATGGGCATAGAAGCCGAATGGTCGTAGAGACTGAGAGGGCGTTGGAAGCCGAGGGAGCACTGATCCTGAGCGGGCGTAGAAGCCACTGCGTACCGTGCCGAAGTGCTGATGTTGACGTCTTAGCCGGAATTACGGCTTTCGAAGATGTAATCAAATCTTCTACAGAGATTTGTCATCATCTTGTGCATTAAATGCGGAGACGTGTTTTGAAGGTCTGCAGCCCTTCTGTGCATCCGTCGCAGAGACGTGCCTTGAGGGAAACTGTCACTGCTCTGTGTAATTAGACGTAGAGACGTGCCTCGAGTCCCGTACGAAGTGCAGCTTTTGACGTGGCAGCGGTTTGTCTTACCGCAGAGTGCAAAACAGCTCATGTTTGCCTGTGTAAAGCAAGGCAGCGTATTCCCTTGTACGCGAAAGAACGGTTTACGCTGGGGGGAACTTGGTAAACGACGGTTTGGTGATATTTTAACCAAATCCTCTGCATTAAATGCAGAGATTCGCCATCATATTGTGGGTACGTCCCGAGGGGTCGGCCATCGTTTCCAGCCGTCGTCTGGGTAGCCGTGCAGCACTTTTTTTGTCAGGAGTCAGAGGCCAGGTTCACCGCGTGACTTGACAGGTTCATTTCGGGGAAGACGAAGCGTTCCTCGTATGCTTTATCGCTGCTTTGAGAGCGGCTGGGTTTTACGCCATGGAGGCGACGAAGAACCCTGTTTTACGTTGGATGGCTCCGAAGGCCTCTGCTTACGCTGCTCTGTATCAAGATGCTGCGTAGATCGTTCCAGCGTATTTTTCATGCTTCTACACCCTTATAGGTGCGAGAGGTATTTTTACGCGCGGGGCGCTTTTGAAATTTCTAACTCGGCATTGAGGCCTTGCCAGAAATTATGTCAGCCACGTCAAGAGCGGGCAGATTCTTCTCTTGATAGCGTAAAAGCCTAGAGGTCGGGAAATCCACCACTTGTTTTCCCTTGCGGAGATTGCAGGGACCCTCTGCCCCCTTATAGGTGGGAGACGTATTTTTACGCACGGGGCGCTTTTGAAATTTTTGACTCAGCGCTGAGGCCTTGCCAGAAATTATGTCAGCCACGTCAGCGACGGGAGACGAAGTTTTACGCGCAGGGCGCATTTGAAATTTCTGACTTGGCGATGAGGCCTTGCCAGAATTTATGTCAGCCATGTCAGCGACGGGAGACGAGTTTTTACGTGCAGGGTGCGTTGTATACTTCTGGATTGGCGCTGAGGCATTGCCAGAAGCTTTGTCTGCCACGTCACAGACGGGAGATGGGTTTTTACGCACAGAGCATGTAGGTTGGGATGCCACAACCTTGTTGTTCGGAGAGAGAGCGCCTGCAGGGAGAGTAGAGGATGTCCGGGGCATCCATACTTTACGCAACTTCCTGATGTCTTGAACAGATGGGGAATGAGAGCTACCCCCTGCGCGAAGCATATCTTCATAAGCAGATTGGTCGAGTTGGACGACCAGAGTCTTCTTCGTTGATCCGACGGATACAGCATCGTGTTGAGCAATGGCTTTCTCATCGGAAGAGAAAGTAGTCCCCAGCAGAGTCGCCATCTTGTGTTTGATAATAAACGAAAGAAATGAAACTAGGTTTGTACGAAACCCTTTCTTTGGTTTACAAACAAGAAAAAGAAGTACAATCAATCCTATACGAGGATATTAAGTACAAAAATTTAATTCTGGGTAAATATTGCTATTGGAGTCTGATCTGCGGTCGATCACTTTGTCCCTTGGACCACACAATGACGAAGAAGTGCTGTAGAAGAAGAAGAAGCTTCAAAAATTGTAAGAGGGATTGGATGCTCGATGCCAAAGTCGTCAATCACTCCCCTCTGTTTGTGCTCTAGGATCTTCTCTCTCAAAAATAAAATCCGATTCCTGATCTCTGTCAATAGAGGTCTCTATTTATAGAGTCCAATTGTCGTAACCGTCCAATCGGCGTAGAAGCCGAACAGTGGAGAGTGGGGCACTCTTTACGCGGCGGTTATGATAACTGCTACCTACATCTAAATGATCTCTCGACTCTGCGTGTGATGCGTGTCCCATTATGGGGTAACATGTATAACTGCTACGAAGATCACGACATGCAAGCCACGTGGGTAACTGCCCCTTGCGTAGAGATGATTGGCATAGAAACCGAATAGCTGTCATACTGGCGTAGAAGCCAGGTAACTGTCATGTTGGCATAGAAGCCAAGTAGGCGTAGAAGCCCAGTAGGCATAGAAGCCCAATAGCTGTCAAGTTGGCGTAGAAGCCAAATAGTTGTCAAGTTGGCGTAGAAGCCAAGTAGGCATAGAAGCCCAGTAGGCGTAGAAGCCTGATGCTGCATGGATAGGTAGCTAGCATAAAAAATAGCCGATTATCCTTCCTTGGCTGAGATCTTAAGCATATTCTGGACTAAATAGCATTATCACGCACCTTTGCCAATATAGCCTAAGTTGGCGTATTTCGAGGAGATAGCATACGGCGTACTCCTATAGCTAAAAATAGCCTGGTGGCATAATGTGCAGGGATGGTGATGTGGACGTATTAGCCCTAATTATAGCTCACCCATTCATTGGAAATAGAATAAAATCTCGTGCATTAAATGCAGAGATCTGCCCCCATCTCGTGCATTAATTATAGAGACGTGCCTCAAGTTCTGTACGAAGAGCAGCTTTTGATGTGGCGGTCAGCTTTGTCTTATCCTGAGCATAAAAGCTTGCGCCTGCCTGTGTAAAATAGGCAACGTATTACTTGAATGCGTAAACGACATCTTATATCAAGGCTTTGTCACTAAACGACAGTATGGGGCTCTGTGCCGAATCATCATTACAGTCGTCGTCTTGATAGTCGTATAGTACTCTTTGTCAGGAGTCAGGTTCATTGTACTGTCTGACAGGTTCATTCGAGGAATATGAAGATTTCCTCGTACAACTCCACGCTGCATTAATAAGTAGACGTATTTTACGATGTGGGGGGGGTAGCCACCTTTTACGCCACAACTGGCCTTGAAAGTGACGCTTTACGCGGATTGTTCTTGAGCTCTATTAAACGCTGAATAGTGTTAAAGCTCCGCTATACGCCAATAGTTCTGAAGTCATACTTTACGTTGCACAGCACTGAAACTCTGCTTTATGCAGGTTTTATGCATATTACGTATAATTCTGCAGCGTATTTTTCATTCTTCTACACTTACCCCATAGCCGAACGGTTATTTCTGTAGCAGACACACAAGTTAGCCACAATTTGCATATTCATAACTCATAATCAATCTCTGGTGTCATCAATCGATAGGTATGCAAGAAGGTAAACCTAGCATGCGCTCTATCTATATCCGAACGGTTATTTCTGTAGCAGACACACAAGTTAGCCACAATTTGCATATTCATAACTCATAATCAATCTCTGGTGTCATCAATCGATAGGTATGCAAGAAGGTAAACCTAGCATGCGCTCTATCTATATGACGGTCCATGGGTTGCCCCATGATTAGCAGCAGTTGCCCATGGTTCAGCTCTTCACTAGTACGCATGGGTGTCGGCAACTGTGACTCATGGTTCAGCTCTTCACCAACACACCCGAGTACTAGCAGCTGTGACATTATGGGTTCCGCACAACACTAATAGACATATCTCCCCACTAGACCCTTGCGAGTCGTATACCTCAGGGCGTTCCAAAAATCTCTTCCGGACCGAGCGATTCCTAGTGCCCCAAGAATCGTTCAAGAGACAAGACCTTGTGCGTAAATTATCCGAGACCAATGCAATGACATGAACACATAATTCAAGCAAAACAATGATCACGCAAAACATATACGGTCTTAGCAGAACACATCTTATCAAACGAAGTATATCTTATCAAACGAAACACATCTTTCACATATCTAATAGCACACCCTACTAGACCCTTGCGATCCGTATCCTCAGGGCGTACTATTAGTCACTGCATTCACACATTTTAACTTATAGCAGTTCGATATAGCAAACAGACAAGCGAAACATATAAAGGCAAGCACGATTGATTTCATATCTAATATGTAATAACTATCTCATTCTTAGCATATTACAAAGGGACTTATTCCAGCAATTTGTTTACTTACTTTCTTAGCATAGTAAGGGTTCGTTTGATAGCTGTGTCGGTGTTTCTAAGCATGCAACATTTCTTATCCTTCTCTTAGCATGGCAATGGTTCTATCTTATTTCTGACAAGCATTCATATTCTCTTAGTTAGGCAAGCAAACAAACGAATTCGTTTCATTGACAAGCTATGTGAGTTCTCTTATTAGCATGCTGAATCGGTTCTCCCATTCTTCTTATGAAACAATCTTCTTAGCAAACAAGCATTCAAAAACTCAGATTCATTATTAAGTCATGCAAGAATCAGAGAATGCAGTTCTGCCCACCCATATTGATCAATCGGTCGAGAACTCTCCGAGAAGACTTCCGTTCGAGCAAGCAAGGTGATATAACTTGTACATAGCGCTTACGCGAAGCGGGGCGCTATATACTTACCCACCAACAAAGAGTTTTGTCCTCGAAACTCAAGGAGTAACTCACGAAAACACAGAGCAACGATAGTCCTCATCCCTCACCATCCTTAATCAAAACACAAGCAAATCACAAATACAAGGCACAACTCTCAAACAATAAAACAAATCCAGAAAACTTTTGCGTGCATCTTTGAGAATATTTATGGACTTATTGTATGGAACGTTCATTGCAACACAATCACAACTCAGAGTCGGAGGCAACGGAATGGGCAAAGAATCGAGTGGCTCTGATACCACTATGTCATGCCCCGGTCCCGCAGGGCCGTTCGTCCTCGCTTTGGTCCCTACGGAACAGATCGTCCTCGCACGGGCGTGATGTCGTGCAAGCCTAAAATGCGCTTGCACAAGGCCAAAGCTTGATATAAGGGCAAGTAAGCTATTCAATACTGAAGCAGCGGCACATAACATTGCAGAAAAGTAAAGAACACAATGGCATAAGAAAACCAGCTCTTTTATTGATAATCAAAAGTGTCACAAGCGGCGCATAGCCGAGGTTACAATCGCTCAAGAACTCATCCTCTCGATTATAATGATATCGTTCCATACATCATGTCCCTCTATACAAAAGTAGCTCAAACTCGATACGGCTCAAGGCATCGACTCCAGATTTTTGGTTCCTTTGGATGAGGCACGGCTATCGCTTCCTCGAACAAACAGGCACCTGAGAACAAAAAAACTGTTGGTGGGTCAACACTTTTATAAGTACTGGTGAGTATAAACAACTGAACAGAAGCTACACCCCCTGAAACCCACACTAAGTAATCATGTGGCAAAATATTGCATTACTAGTGATCTTGCTACTTTTACCTAAGTTCATTACATGCAGCTCAGAACTATAGTCAGATTACATCTTTTGAAAACATAACTTTGAAACAGTTTTGCATATTCGAACAATAAGCATACGATCGGGGCAATGTTTTATCGTACAGTGTGCAGCATGTATTGTGCATCACAATCTCTCTTTTGGGGCAAAGTTCATAGTGGACTGAATCATATCAGATCAAAGCAAACATTTAGAAGACTATCACACATTCAAGCACACGAGCAGAAACATCTATATAATTTTGGTCCCCGAGAAACTCAGGATCAGTAGCGGTAATCCAACTAACCAATGACTCACATTCTGATACTATTAGCAGCTGTGACCGAGGTTCAGCTCTGCACTTAATAGTCATTGTCTAACCGATGTGAATGCATGAAGCACTAACAGATATACTCTACGATGCAGACAAAATAAACAAGCAGGCTTATGTATAAACTCATATTTCTTACCCAATAGCCGAACGGTTATTCCTGCAGCAGACACACAAGTTAGCCACAATTTGCATATTTATAACTCATAATCAATCTCTGGTGTCATCAATCGATAGGTATGCAAGAAGGTAAACCTAGCATACGCCCTATCTATATGACGGTCCATGGGTTGCCCCATGATTAGCAGCAGTTGCCTAAGGTTCAGCTCTTCACTAGTAAGCATTAGTGTCGGCAGCTGTGACTCATGGTTCAGCTTTTCACCAACACACCCGAGTACTAGCAGTTGTGACATCATGGGTTCCGCACAACACTAATAGACATATCACCCCACTAGACCCTTGTGAGCCGTATACCTCAGGGCGATCCAAAAATCTCTTCCAGACCGAGCGATTCCCAGTGCCCCAGGAATCGTTCGAGAGACAAGACCTTGTGCACAAGTTATCCGAGACCAATGCAATGACATGAACACACAATTCAAGCAAAACAATGATCACGCAAAATATATACGGTCTTAGCATAACACATCTTATCAAACGAAGCACATCTTATCAAACGAAACAAATCTTTCACATATCTAATAGCACACCCCACTAGACCCTTGTGAGCCGTATCCTTAGGGCGTACTATTAGTCACTGCATTCACATATTTTTACTTATAGCAGTTCGGTATAGAAAACAGACAAGCAAAATATATAAAGGCAATCATGATTGATTTTATATCTAACATGCAATAACTATCTCATTCTTAGCATATTACAAAGGGACTTATTCCAGTAATTCATTTACTTACTTTCTTAGCATAGCAAGGGTTCGTTCGATAGCTGTGTCGGTGTTTCTAAGCATGCAATATTTCTTATCCTTTTCTTAGCATAGCAATGGTTCTATCTCATTTCTGACAAGCATTCATATTTTCTTAGTTAGGCAAGCAAACAGATGGATTCGTTTCAATGACAAGCTATGTGAGTTATCTTATTAGCATGCTGAGTCGGTTCTATCATTCTTCTTATGAAATAATCTTCTTAGCAAACAAGCATTCAAAAACTCAGATTCATTATTAAGTCGTGCAAGAATTAGAGAATGCAGTTCTGCCCACTCATGTTGATCAATCGGTCGGGAACTCTCCTAGAAGACTTCCGTTCGAGCAAGCAAGACGATATCACTTGTACATAGCGCCTACGCGGAGCGGGGCGCTACAGTTTCTAGGTTATTCCAGTAGGTATTTTAATTTATATATGAGATTACCTTCAATATCTATATATAACTCAATATCTTAAGGTAACTCAATACCTTACTAGTAACACTTACAATCATTACCGTAGTTTATTACTTCTTAACTTGGAATACCTTAGTTACCTCATTATCCTAGTACCTAGTATATACCTTGGTCATTACTTAGGTTCACTCAATACCTTTACCTACCCACATCTAACTCAAACACCAATATCGAATCTGAGCTTGATATTCATTATGTAGTTGCTAAAACATACATTACCCATCCCATCAACCTTCATATATTCCCTCCCCCCCTCACTTATACTCACTGCACAGTTCAGACAGTACCATGCTGAACTTCTCCCAAGTGTAGGCAGTGCACTACACTTGGGTGCTGATCCAAAGTATGTTGGCTTGTATGCCTTGCAACAACACCATCCTTCCCTATACTCACAATCCTTACCAACTCATACACAAACCTAGGGATAACTTCCCTTACTCACAGTCCTAACTGAATATCTTTACATGTTTCTTCCCCAAGTCGCGGCTACTATTACTGATATTCAGTTCCCTGCATTGATATGAGTTCAACACCCAGCTCTAGCTTACCCGAGCTCTAAGATCTGATACTTGCTCTTCTCCCTTACCTGGCAGTTATTTTTATGCAACTAATAGATAGTGCACACAATATACTATCTCACTGGGCAGTTCTTCCCTTACTACTCACTTACCGACATTCAAAATCCTAAGCCTATCACCCATACCAAACACTAATACTCTAATGCTCATCCCCTTAGCTACCTGCACACACACACACACGACTGTAGGATCACTGCAGTCCTCTCCAAGTTGTGTGCAGCCCTCTCCCCTCTACTCTTCTCTTCTCCTGCACCATGGTTGCTACTGCTCTCAACCACTGCAGTTGTTGCAACTTGTAGCAGAACTCGGGCCCACATCTTCCTCTTTAACAAGCAGTGCTGCCTGAACCAACCTGTACTAATGCCCACCCCTGCAGTTGGGAATACTACTACCAAGTCCATTGTAGTCGAATAGTTCTGTTGCTATGGAATTTCCAGTTGTCCCCCCCCCCCCACACACACTTATCCATACCTCTATGTATTTGGAGTAGTGGTAACACAATTATAATATGTAAACATAAATGCCAATACACTATATATAGATACACCTAGATGAACACCTTAGCATGTCATGTAAATAAGCACTTTAAGTGCAATACCAAAATACCTATGATACACCCTCATAATATCTATCCCATGTGATACCACTACTCCAAATACATGAACCACATCATAATATATCAAATATAATATAAAATAATAAGGAATAACCCACTAGACATTCCATCAAACACTTGGTGTGCCACTTCGGAGTGTTTTCCAAATCTCAATGTAGCTTCTACCATAGGCCTTCTATGCACCTAGTTCTTCTTCCTATGGGTAGTCCTAAGCCAAGGAAGGGTTCCAATGGGTATATTACACCATTCTAGAATTAAAATGGCAAAAAAAATAGGATTTACCTCTTGGAAAATGGATTCCCAATATGGCTCCTTCAAATGGCACAAGAATAAGAAATGAACACGAACTCCTAGCAAGACTCTTCTTCCTCATGCCTCTTGCAATCTTCAAGCTTCTAGCTCTCCTTGGGGATAAAAATAAGAGGGATTGGGATTGGAATTGAGTTAGAGGAATTTGGTGGAGGGAATGAAGTGATTTTGAGGAAGAAATAAATGAGGGAGGAAATAAATGAAGTAATGGTGATTAATGAGGCTCTTCCCTCTATATGCTAGGGCCGGCCACCTCTAGGATTAGGGTTAGTTGTTCATAATATCTAAAATATCCTCCAAGTTGTCATGAGAGTTATTTAAATAAAGGGGGTTTAACTAAGAGGGTTTCTAATTTAATTATAAGGAGTTATTGACTCATTCCCTCTTCTTTGACTAGTCAACCATGACTAAACCAAATGGGTTGCACTAATGGTCATGACAAGTCTAGTTGGGTTCACTTAGGTTCAATAACAATTAGTCTAACTAAGGGGCTAACATAAAACCATCATCTACATTAAATATTTATATATATACAACTATAACAATTATTATGAAATAAAGATATATCAATAATAAATACGTTAAATGAAAAAATACCCCTAAGCTGAAAAGTGATGGTTACAGCGTCCCATTGGTCCCAAACCATTATGACTATTTCGTGTTAATACACCACATCCATAATATTTTTCAATCCAAGAATTTTTACACCTGTCTGCTTAATGGTCCAAACATTTTTGCCACCATTTATTTTATTACAATATTATAATATTCCATATTTCTATACAACAAGTTAACAACAATACGATTATTGTCTTTTATCTTAATTTTTTTACTTAATATTAACAGTCATATGAATTATAGAAACAAAGACTAAGAAAACCACTTCTTATTAAGGTGTGAAGGCTAAGGAGAGAATGAACAAAACCAGTCATCATTTGACGAATTACCTTCGCCCCAACCATGAAGACTCTGAATGATTTCTTTACTTGAATCCAAGTCCAACCACGCCATTGAGCCAATAAACTAGCCCAATGTACCACACGGAGAGAGCATCTTAATCCTTCCTCTAATCCATTATTCCCATATCCTCTTTGTTTGAGAGAATATGGCATAAAAGTAGGTTTTTAAATTATTTTAATAATGATCAATAGTAATTATTTAACTAGATGTAATATTCATAAATAACTAAGTTGTCTTATGTTAATTACATTTAGTTAATTAAGATGCTTAACTTAGTTATTGTTTATTAAATAAAATTATTAAGTATTATAGTAAAAACTAGCCATTAACATGCGTTGCACATAAAAATTTTTTTGTCTAATATTATTAAAAATAGTTTAAATTAGAATCTATTATAGATATAATTTGAAAATATATTATTTAGGATTTATATAGGTATGTTTATATTTTAATTAAAATTTGCTATAGATGCAGGTAGTTAGATAATATCAGATACTTAAACTATTAGTTATAAAAAATTTCTTAATTACTTGAGGATACACATATCGCATAGATGGTTCATTTTGATTCATTTTCAAGCTTCTTTATAATAGTAGAGATACTTAATTAATATTTAATAAGTAACTAAATATTTATATAATAAAATATTTTTTAAATTTAATAAGAAGGACTATACCTCCGGAGTCGAACAAGTGTGGGTATATTGCTCTGATATCGTCCTAGCATTCCTACGTCAACTCTCCCAGTAAGTGATGGCCCCAAGCGACACAGACAAGACAGATAGTCCGGTTCTTGAGCACCTTCTCTCTCCGGTCCAAAATGGACACTAACTACTCCTCGTAAGACAAGTCGGTACTAATGAGTAGCTCGGAATGGTCAATGATGTGGCTCGGATCTGGGACATACCTACTTAACTGAGATACATGAAACACATCATGTATATCATGCAACGAAGGTGAAAGGCAAGACGATAAGCAACATCACCCACACGCTCAAGGATATCAAAGAGAACGATGTATCGCGGACTAAGCTTTCCCCGGGCTCCAAATCTAATCTCCACGGATAGGCAAAATTCACAAGAATATGTGGTCACTGACACTAAAGTCTAATGTCCTATGGCGTTGATATGCCCAGTCGCTCTCTAATCAATCTGACTACCTCTACTGTCTGAGTAATCATCTCCGGTCCCAACATCTTTCGCTAACCAATGTCATCGCATGACAATGGAGATCTGCACTTTCTTCCATATAATACCTCAAATGGGGCCATTTGAATACTGGCCTGACTGATATTATATGAGAACTCAACCAGATAAAGATGATCCTCCCAAGACCCTCCAAAATTTAAGGCAAGATCGCAACATATCCTCCAAGGTCTGTATAGTTATTTCTGACTGTCCATCTGTCTGTGGATGATAAGTCATACTAAATCTCAACTTAGTTTCCAAAATTTGATGTAAACTCTGCCAAAATCGAGAAGTGAACCAGGTGTCTCGATCCGATACTATACTCACTAAAATCCTATGCTGCCTTATTATCTGTCTCATATATATTTTTGCCAACTGCTATGTGGACTGTCCTACTCTGAAGGAAAGAAAATGAGCGACTTTTGTGAGCCGATCCATTATCACCCAAACCGTATCTCGACCACTCGGGGATCTAGGTAGACCAGTCACGAATTTAATAGTAATGTGGTCCCACTTCCATTCTGTAATAGGGAGTGGTTGCAATAATCCTGCCGGCCTCTGCTGCTCGCTCTTCACTTGCTGATATACCGAATATTGAGACACGAACCTTGTTATCTCCCACTTCATCCTAATCCACCAAAAATACTACTTGATATCCCAATATATCTTTGTGCCTCTTCGATGAATATAATACGGAGAATTGTGAGCTTCGGTTATAACTTCTTGCCGAATATTCCCACTCGACATACAGAAACGATTTTCAAATCTAAGTGTTCCATCTTCATGAACCGTCAATTCTTTCCTAAGGTCAGACTCACACTCTGCCCAAAGCTCTGAATCTGCGGATCCTCTACCTGAGCTGCCCTGATCTTCTGTACTAAAGTAGATTGAATTTGTGACTGGCTAAAATTTCGGTATCCTTCGGGGAAACTTTTATACCCATCTCCTGAAGATCCTCCAAGAAGTGCCTCTGAGTCGTTAAGACGAATGCCTTACCCCTCCTGCTCAGAGCATCTACTAACACAATCGCTTTGATTGGATGATACTGAAGTTCCACATCGTAGTCTCCTAACAACTCTAACCACCTCCTATGCCTCATGTCCAGGTCCTTCTGGATGAATTTGTACTTCAAGCTCTTATGATTTGTGAATATCTCTACTCGGTCGCATACAAGTAGTGCCTCCTCAGCTTAAGCGTAAACACTACTGCTGCTAACTCTAAGTCATGGGAGGGATAGTTCTTCTCATGATCTCGAATCTACCAAGATGCATAAGCTATCACTATGTCATGTTGTATAAGTACGCACCCAAGTCCCTTCCCAAACACGTTACAATATACTATAAAACCTCTAGATTCTGCCGGAAGTGTCAGAATTGGTGCTGAGATCAACCTCTTCTTCAATTCTTCGAATGATGTCTGACAGTTAGTTGACCAAACAAACTCTACCTCCTTATGTCTCAGTCTCTCCAAGGATGCATAAATTCTTATAAAATTTGCCATAAACCTCCTGTAATATCCTGCCAACTCCAGAAAACTGATCATCTCTGGTACTGTTCTCAAAATTTGGCCAACTCTCTACTGCCTTAAACTTTCTCGGATCCACTGATACTCCTGCCCTGAAATAATGTGCCCCAAGAAAGAAATATGATCAAACCAGAACTCGCACTTACTAAGTTTCGCATAAAGCTGAGCTCCCTCAAAGTTTGTAATATCCTCTAGAGATGCTCCTCATGCTCTGCCTCACAACTTGAATATACGAGGATATCATCTATGAATACCACCATAAACTGATCCAAATAGGACATGAATATGCGGTTCATCAAATCCATAAACACTGCCGGTGCGTTAGTTATCACAAACGATATCACTAAGAACTCATAGTGCCCATACCGTGACCTGAATATTGTCTTAGGTATATCTTGTTCCCTGACCCTCACTTTATGGTATCCTGATCGAAGATTAATCTTGGAGAAAACCCTGGTTTCTCTCAACTGATCAAATAAGTCATCAATTCTTTGCAGTAGATACTTGTTCTTCACTGTGATCGCGTTTAACTATCTATAGTCGATACACAACTGTGTTGACCCATCTTTTTTATTTACTAACACCACTGGAGCTCATTAGGGTGATCCACTAGTCCGAATGAACTTATTTGCCTTTAACTCCTCTATATGTTGATACAGCTTATCTAACTCTGAGGGTACCATCTGGTAAACCTTACAAGATATGGGTTCTGTCCTGGGAGTCAACTCTATACAGAACTTAATGTCTCTCACTGGTGGCATCCCTTGAAGCTCCTCTTGAAAAACATCAAGGAATTCCTTGACCACCTTAGGAATCTGCTATTCCACTATTACTGCTACTACAACTCCACTCCATGGTTGGACTTCTACGGTCCTAACGAAGAAGAACTCCTCCAAGCCTGGGATGCTAAACAACACTCTCCCCCTACGATAATATATCGTAGCATGACTGTCTCTCGGCCAATCATTTCCTAGGATAATATCGAAGTGACCCATAGAAAACTTGATCAACTGTGCGGGTAGATAATAACTACATACCACGAATGGACACGTTAAACACACCATACTAACTCCTATGAGCCCATTACCAGTGAGTATATTCAACCTCTCTGGTAATGCCTCAAACTTTATACCAATAAGTGTCACGAATCATGTTGATACAAAAAAATAGGAATCTCCCGAATCAAACAATGATAAAGATGAAAAAGATACAACTGAAAAGGTACCTACCATTACGGCGTCCGATGCTAATGCCTCTTCCAAAGATAGGGTAAATGCTTGAACTTGAACCTGCTTAGATCTCTGTTGTTGCTGCTACCTCTGTCCTTATTGACCCTGCTGGGGTCTCTGTTGTCCATATGATGCCTCTGCTAGCCATGTTGATGTAGACTCGGCTGACCCTGATGTTATTGTTGCATTTACTCATACATATGGGCCTGCTTCGACAACAGACGCGGTGCTAATGGTCTAACTGCCAATACTGGCCCTCGGTACTGCGTGCCCCTACAGCTGGTAATGCTGGAAACTACAGAACCGGTCCTCCATGCCTTTACATCCGTAGGCAAGTTTATCTTATGATTTGCGCTCCTACACCTCAAACACTATCCCTTTTTTGCCCGACACACATCCCAGGTGTGACCTTCCTTGCCACAATAAGTGCACCCTACTTGTATCCGGACGTTGATGTTGCTGTTGAGCCGTAATTGCTGTGGTGGCCGAACTGGAGCCGCCGTAATTGCTGTTGCTGGTCTCCGCAGCTCTGAGCCATGAATACAAACGCTAGGTGCTTGTGCCGATGTCCGTGGTACTATCCCTCCGCATACACTCTGGGCACGCAACCTCTTTTGTCCCCCAGTCCTTATTGACAACCTCTGTAAAGTCAGCTCGAGCCTTCTTGCTACCACCAACACGGCATCAAAAGTGGGTTAGTCATGCCCTTCTACCAACTGCAAGATCTCTAGGTGAAGCCCATACTGAGACCTCATTACCCTCTCTGACTCTGTAGCCACCATTATTGGAGCAAAACTGCTTAATCTGTAGAACTCCGCTACATAACCATCCACCGTCCTACCAGACTACTTGAGATTAATGAATCGTTGCTGCAGTTCATACTGTTCTTACTACGACAAAGTACTTGGCCTTGAACCGGGTCATGAAGCTATCCCATTAGATAGGAAACCTCAAGCCACTTTCCACCGATGCCCACCAGTCATGGACAAGACCCTGAAGCTGCAACCGGATCTGGTCCACCTGCTTCTCTGCTGGAACCTTAGCTGCCGACAAGATTGCCTCGGTATCCTGCAGCCAAGCATCTGCCATGATAGCATCCTCTATACCATCAAAATACCTCAGGTTAAATCATAGAAATATAGTCGACGCACCCGAATGTTTCTTCCCGCCTCAATTTAGGGCTGCCTGTAGTCCTTGATTCAAAAGGACGTTCTGCTCTTGCTGCTGTAGCTGTTGATGCTGCTGGACTACAATTTGGTGCTGCTAAGTAGACATCATCCTCTTGATAATCTCTAATAATGCAGGGGTATAAAGCGTTGCTTGTACTGTTGGTATTACCAAAAGTACTGGAATCTGAGGTAATGGTTGCCCTACCTGCCCAACCACTGGCTCCTTCGTCTGAGCTTGTTTGACCACCAGCTCTACCACTATAACTGGTTCCACTCGGACCTGACCAGGAGGAAGTGCCGCCTCTGGCTGATGTCCCAAGGAGCCCTGCCTCGCTGGTTGCTCTTCCAAGCCTACTTCGACAACCGAGGATGAGGTGCCCCTAGAGGAAAGTAAAGCAAGGTATCAAGGATTGCCCGAGAAGGAATAATGATGTAATCAACTTATCTGTTTAAGGGTGACATAGAGAACATATTCGGAGTATCAAGGAGGACTAGTTTTGATTCAGACTCATATAAGTAAAATACCCTAGAAGCCTAAAAATAAACCTGCATGGGCCACCAATAAAATCTTGTCACGTCCAAGTACCAAAATATGGAGACGGACATTGCCAGCTATCCTGTACAAGGTACATTACATCGTATGGCGATCACGACTGTAACTAGACAAGGGGGTGTATACTACAATAAAGTCTTCCTAGGGTCTCAAAGAACATCTATGTCTCAATCAGTCAAATAGTTAGCAATAACAGATGAATATATATATGATAAAGCAGTAAGGCGTCCCGACGCTCTATCAAAATGGTCAAGAACTAGCTATTACAAAATGTTAAGCTAGTGCAATGTTAATAGTACATATCGTTATCAACTGCAGTCTGAATTTACACAAATATGTACAAAACTTGTTGCCTAAACAATGTCATGGCTAAACGCCCAAAATTTTATAAATACTAAAGTGGGGAAGAAGAAAACCTATTCAAGTCCCCTGCCGACCATGCTCCTGGTATGCACCATCGGTCAAGTAAAAGGTATAGTCCTCAGGCTCCGCTACGAAATATAGCCAAACAAAACCAGCGTGGTTGTCACGCACAGTCCCAAAATACGTAGGACTATGATACACAACCATGCTAGCAGTAGGTATACGTAGGCTACTCCAATATATTAAACCTACGAGTACATACTTAAGCTGTATATAAAGTCTAGCTCACAAGTGGTATATAAAAATTACAAGTCAAAGGTATAACTAAATCTCATCTACAACAAATAAATATCAACTAAATCAAATAGATAATGATGAATGTAAATACGAAAGATTCAAGTTCATCAAGAATTTAAAAGACGTCCGGTGGAGACAAATCCACTGCTAGTAGACGAAAAAATAAAGACAAAAAAATTTAACTAAATCCATACTAGAAAGTAAACTAAGCATATGCAGGGCCATCAACTATTGGCGTACCCCCGTCTGGTGCCGATTCGTAAATCTACGGGTACTGCTCGTTTGCTAAATCTAGAGAACAAATTCAGGTCCTCAGTGGGACGTAACAAGATACACAAAAATACGAGCCAAAAAGTACAGTATCAACATGCAAAAGTAATGACAAGGAAATAAATATGAAAGAAATAACTAAGACACAAGGAAGTACACATCTTAAGACAATGACACGCCAATGATGCTATCAAACGTGACTACAAGTAAATCGAGGTAATCGCAACTCAATGGGAGCTAACGGTCCTATAAAAAGGAGGCCAATGAGGAAACTCAGTCTATAGTATGGCTCTTTCGCAGCCCAATGGGAGCTCACAAATGAGGGTGGTCAAGTGAACAAGTCTCTATCGCAGCACAATGGGTACTCACATCGAGAGTGCTCAAAGTATAGTCAATACCTAATAACGGTATCCTAAACTACAAAGTCAAGTCAAATCGAGTCGAAGTAGTACGGGGACACAGTTTCACGTCGTCATACGCACAAGATGGAGCATATATCAAATATATGACTAGAAAGTAGAGACGAGCAGCATATATGGAAGGCAAATAATATACGTGCACGTAAAACGAAATAATAAGACTAGAGCAGCATGCGACAAATCAAATATGATAAAGAGCATCAAGAAACTATATACGACAAGAAAATAATAACTAAAAAAGAAAGTATGCAAATATTGTACAAGAGTTGGCAAGGTATCTTGCCTGCAGTCCAAGGTTGAGCAAATCCACGAATATCCGTCTAGTCCAAACCTATCAACAATTCAAGAATTTATATTGGTAAATGTTAATATAGATAAAATTTATTTATGTTTTGTTTTGTTAGTGTAATCCTATTCTAAAGTCCATAGCTAATATAAATTTTAAGTTATAAACATAATAACTATACTTATAATTTCTCTAGTAAATATTACTTACTTTAATTACTTATCTTACTTGTTTGTTAATAACATAAAATAATACAAGTATTGGGGCCTATATGAAATTATCTAGCCTATGCACTTACGTGAATCATTAATGCATGATTCAACCATGGCTAAAATCTTAGAATAATACAAAATGCTTAAGATGTCTTCTTTACTTACTTATGAGTATGAGTTAAAATAGTATTTACTTGAAAGAAAAATGAGAGAGCAGGCTTCGACGAAAGGTTCTTGTATAGCAGAACCACGCAAGGGAGTCTTCGACCGAGGTAGCCTTGTCGCCTAGCAACGGGACTGGGTGTTGGCGGCGGTGGAAGGAAGTGGCGTGCTCTGGACGGAGAGGTTTAGGAGGAGAAAATAGAAGAGAGGTGTGAATATAGGTACTTATATAGGTATCACCTATGGGTTATGGTCGGCTGTGCATGGGATCTGTATGTGTGTTGGGATAGAATTTAATTTGAATTTGGTGTAAGATTCTCTATTAACTTAACAATAATGCTAAGTTTAGCACCAAATGCTTACAACCTTCTTACAACCCTCTCTCCTTCCAGATATGTGGGTCACATCCGGCTCCACCTCTTCCTCCAATGAACGGCTGCCACATGACATTTCTGTCACGTGACGGCCACCCGGACAGCCATCGGGTCCCACCTCTCCTCCCCTCCTTCAATGGACGGCCGTCACGTGTGTTGGAAACGAAAGTGTGAAAACCATTCCCCAAACCAGATAGTACCTGCGAGAGAACCGAGCAAAACGCACAAACCAAAAACGCCAAACAAAAATCGCAGACAAAGATTTTTGACATGGAAAACCCTTGCGGGAAAAATCACGGACGATCGGAGTCCAACCCTGAAAAGCCTCTGCTAATGGAATAAGAAATACACCGACTCCTTACAAACTTCTCACCGATCCAAACGGATCACCACAACTCTTTTGGAACATAAAATAGATTATAACCACGAAGAAGAAAGACAACGAAAAATACCCGAAACTGATCTTCTTCTTCGAAACGGTCTCCAATCTTTCTTTCTTCTCTCCAATGTTGCAATGGCACTCTTGCCTCTTTTTCTCTCCTTGTTGCTATATTTTTTTTAGAGAGAGATATTTTAGGGCCAGGAGACACCTATATATACCCTCAAACCCACAACTAGCATTCCTATTATAGATAGAAATATCCAATCCAAATCCAAATCCATTGACATATTCCTATTATATGTAGGAATATCCAATCAAAATCCTTTGGGATATTCCTATTATTTTTAGGAATATCCAATGCAAATAAATGAGGTATTCCTATTATATGTAGAAATACTCAATCCTACTCTGGGATATTTTTCGCATAGGTTGGAAACTCCACCCACTCCAACAAATCTTCCCCTTCACAACTATATGGAAGGGGTCATCATCCCGACGATCCGCCTATAGTACTCAAACTTTTTCCTTGGTAGAACATTTGTGAACATATCTGCTCCGTTGTCATCTGTATGAACCTTCTCAAGAGTCGCTTCCTTCTTGTCAACCACATTCCGTATCCAATGATACCTGGTATCAATGTGTTTGGACCGGCTATAAAATGTCTAGTTCTTCACAAGGTGAATAGCACTCTGACTATCGCAAAGCAAAGGATACTGCTCATGCTTTAGCCCAATTTCCTGCAGTAGCTTCTTCATCCACAGCAACTCCTTGCAAGCCTTCATCGCCGCAATATATTCTACCTCTGTCGTCGACAAGGCAACACACTTCTGTAAACGTGACTGTCACGATACTGATCCACCAGCAAACATCATCACATAGCCCAAAGTCGATCGCCTCATCTCTACATCTCCAGCCATATCAGCGTCGGTATATCCAACCAGATTCGGCTCATCACCACCAAATGAAAGTCTCCAATCGGCAGTATCCTGAAGATATCGTAGAATCTACTTGACCCCACTCTAATGTACCCTTCCAGGATTAGAAGTGTACCTGCTAAATGTGTCAACTGTGTGAGCAATATCTGGCCTCGTATATACCATAGCATACATAAGACTCTCCACGGTTGAGGCATTTGGAACTCGCTCCATATCTTTCTTCTCGTCCTCGGTAGATGGACACTGCTCCTCAGTGAATTTAAAGTGAGCCGCAAGGGGGTTACTCACTTTCTTCGACCCTTCCATCCTAAAACACTAAAGTACCCGGTGAATATACTTCTTTTGGGATAAGTGTAGCAGCTTGGACTATCTCTCTTGGCTGATCTCCATCCCAAGAATAGTCTTCGCTGAGCCCAAATCCTTAATAGAGAAGGCCGTGCCCAGTTGGTGCTTCAACTCTGCTATCCTGGTGGCATTCTGACCCACCAACAGCATGTCATCAACATAAAGCAACAAAATAATGAAATTATCCTCGGCGAAGTACCTCACAAAAACACAATGATCCGATGTCGTCCGTGCATAGTCATGCTCCCCCATAAACGACTCAAATTACCTGTACTACTGTCTCGGAGCCTATTTCAGACCATATAAGCTCTTCCTCAACCGACAGACCAAATATGATTTTTTCTTCTCACTGAATCCCTCTGGCTGCTCCATATACAACTCCTCCTCAAGATCACCATGGAGGAATGCCGTCTTCACGTCCATTTGCTCGACCTCCAAGTTGAAACTGGCTGCCAATGCTAGCACCACCCGTATAGATGATTGTTTGATGACTAGCGAAAAGATCTCATCATAATCTATGCCTTTCCACTGATCGTAGCCTTTAACTACCAGCCTCGCTTTGTATCGAGGGCGAGTAGCATCATCTGCCTGCTTCACTCTGAACACCCATCGATTCTTCAAAGCTTTCTTGTCCTCTGGCAACCATACTAGATCATAAGTAGTATTGACCTCCAAGGAACTCATCTCCTCCTATATGCCTCCATTCACTCATGCATGTGTTCGTCTTCTATATCCTTTGTGAAACTTTTGGGTTCTCTCCTGTCAGTCAATAGCACATACTCACCCGATGAGTATCTCGTAGATGGTCGACGCTCTCTATCGCTCTTCCTCAATGGAACTACTGGTGCTGGTTGTATATCTACACTCTCCTCCCCTCCATGAACTGACTCCTCAATATGCTTATCCTCTTGAGGGTCACCCTGACCACTATCAGCAGGCTGATGATCAAGGTTGGGAGCAACTCCATGTACTGGCTCCCCCATAACTGGATCCTCTGTGATATCCTCTGGAAACTGCTTGAAGAAAAACGACTCTAACTCGGGCATTTTCTCAGCCTCAGAAGGCATCTCAAAATCTTGAGTGTTGGTCATGGTCTGATCCTCGACGAATACCACATCCCTACTTCTGTAGAGATTTCTTCCCACTGTATCGTAAAGTCTATAGCCAAACTCATTTCGACCGTAGCCGACAAAGACGCATCGCATCGTCTTTGGTTCAAGTTTGGATCTCTCGTCCTTCGGTACATGAACGAAGGCCTTACAACCAAACACTCGCAGGTGATTGTATGATGGCTCTTTGTCGTACCATACTTTGTCAGGCACATCACCCTGCAAAGGAGCATTAGAAGATAAATTAATAACATAAGCAGCTGTGTAAAGTGTCTCACCCCAATACTTGCCTGACAAGTTTGCTTCTGACAACAAACACCACACACTCTCCATTAGCGTCATGTTCATCCGCTCAGCTATACCGTTGAGCTGTGGTGTCTTTGGTAGAGTCTTCTAGTGTTGTATCCCTTGCTCTATGCAATAAGCATCAAAGGGACCGATATACTCACCGCCATTGTTCGACCGAACAAAAAGCAGCTTCTTGTCCGTCTCCCTTTCAATAGAGGCCTGAAACTCCTTGAAAGTGGGCAATACCTGATCCTTGGTCTTTAAGGTATAGACCCAAACCTTCTTGGAACAGTCATCAATAAATGTTATAAAATAAGAAGCACCACCAATGGATTTTACCTTTATAGGACCGCAGACATCCCAGTGAATCCACTCGAGCAACGTCGACTTTCTTGAACTTGGGTGACTTTCGAAAGACACCCTATTTTGCTTCTCCACCAAACAGTGTAAGCACTTCTCCAACTTTGTAGACTTTAGCCCTGGAATCACCTTCTTGTTTACCAAGTAGCTCATCCCCTTCTCGCTGATATGACTGAGCCGCCTGTGCCACAACTCATTAGATGCATCAGTAGCTGCGTTAACCTCTTGTTCCCCCTGTGCGCTCCCTACCATATAGTAGAGTCTGGACTTCTTGCTTCCACTAATTATTTCTGAAGAGACTGAAGAAACCCTCATCATCCAACCTTTCAACCAATACCAGGTTGAAACGGATATCAGGGATATGACGAACATTTTTTAGAACAAGAACTGCACATGTCTTTATCCTCAAATGCACATCTCCAATGGCAACCACCTTCGACACATCTCTATTGCCCATCTTCAATACTCCACAGTCGCCTGTTGTGTATGTATCAAATAGTGCCCTATTATGAGATACGTACGCTGAAGCACCTGAGTCCACCAGCCAAGAGTTATTATCGCAGGCGAGGTTCATAGCTACCTCATCGCCTACAATGATCACGTCGCCTCCATGTGACGAGGCCGTCGTTGTAGTGTTCTCACTTTGCTTTCCCTCGTCGCCCTTCTTCTCTCTCTTCCAAGCGAAATAGTTTCGCTTGATGTGGCCCTTCTTGCTACAATGGTAACACTCTGAGTCCTTGTACCGACTCTTGGACCTTCTCCTAATTTTGTCTCTGCCACCGCCTGGACCCCTGCTTTTACTCCTTCTGCGGCTCTCTGAAACAAGCATCTCTGAGTGGGATATGGATGAAGAGCCCTGAGAACGTCTGCGCATCTCTTCATTCAGTATCCCGCTCTTGGCAAACTCCAGACTAACCACGCCTTCCAGAGCAGAAGCGATCATAGACACTCGTACGGTCTCCCACGAGTCTGGCAATGTATATAACAACCATAATCCCTGAACCTCGTCATCGAACTTGACTCCCATCGAGGATTACTGGTCAACCATACCCTGGAACTCACTCAAGTGATCCATAATAGACGCCCCATCTTTGTACCACAGACCCATCATCATCCGAATCAGGAATAATTTATTTACTTCGGTCTTCTTCGCATACAAAGATTTCAACTTTTCCTACAGTATCCTCGCGTACTCAATACTGGCAACGTGGTTGTACACATTCTCATCAACGAACTGCCTGATGTACCCACACTCCTGTATATGCTCAAAATTCTAGTCCTCTTCGGATTTGTCATTGGGGCTCTCAGAAGCAAATACCGGCAGATGCAATTTCTTGACAAATAGTAGATCCTTCATCTTGCTCCTCCAATAATGATAGTCAATTTTGTTCAGATTTACCATGTGCACCTGCTTCGCATCCATCTCTCCTCCTTGGTTTGCCTGTCAACTCCAGACACCCTTCAAAATTCCAGAACCTGGCTCTGATACCACTTTGTTGAGAACAAAAGTGCGAAAATCGTTCCCCAAACCAGAGAGTACCTGCGAGAGAACCGAGCAAAACGTACAAACAAAAAATAAAAAACATAAATCGCAGGCATAGAGATTTTTGACGTGAAAAACTCTTACAGAAAAAACTACGGGACGATCGGAGTCCAATCCTAAAAAGCCTCCACTAATGGAATAAGAAATATACCGACTCCTTACAAACTTCTCACCGATCCAAACGAATCACCATAACTCTTTTGGAACAGAAAATAGATTATAACCACGAAGAAGAAAGACAACAAGAAATACTCGAAACTGATTTTCTTCTTTGAAACGGCCTCCAATCCTTCTTTCTTCTCTCCAATGTTGCAATGGCACTCTTGCCTCATTTTCTCTCCTTGTTGCTATTTTTTTTAGAGAGAGTGATATATTTTAGGGCCAGGAGACACCTATATATAGCCTCAAACACACAACTAGCATGCTATTATAGATAGGAATATCCAATCCAAATCCAAATCCATTGACATATTCCTATAATATATAGGAATATCCAATTCAAATCCATTAAGATGTTCCTATTATATTTAGAAATATCCAATCCAAATAAATTGAGATATTCTTATTATATGTAGAAATACTCAATCCTACTTCAGGGTAGTTTCCACATAGGTTGGGAACTCCACCCACTCTACTTTGATGGGAATAAAAATACGAAAACCATTTTCCAAACCAGAGAGTACCTGCGGGAGAATCGAGCAAAATGCACAAACTAAAAAAATGCCAAACACAAATCGCAGACACAGAGATTTTTGACATAAAAAACCCTTACGAGAAAAACCACGGGACGATCGGAGTCCAATCCCGAAAAGCCTCCACTAATGGAATAAGAAATAAACTGACTCCTTACAAACTTCTCATTGATCCAAACGGATTACCACAACTCTTTTGGAACAGAAAATAGTTATAACCACGAAGAAGAATGACAATGAGAAATACCCAAAACTGATCTCCTTCTTCGAAACGGCCTCCAATCCTTCTTTCTCCTCTTCAATGTTGCAATGGCACCCTTGCCTCCTTTTCTCTTCTTGTTGCTATATTTTTTTAAGAGAGAGATGTATTTTAGGGCCAGGAGACACCTATATATAGCCTCAAACCCACAACTAGCATTCCTATTATAGATAGGAATATCCAATCCAAATCCAAATCTAAATCCATTGACATATTCCTATTATATGTAAGAATATCCAATCCAAATAAATTAAGGTATTCCTATTATATGTAGAAATACTCAATGCTACTCCGGGGTATTTTCCACATATGTTGGGAACTCCACCCACTCCAACAACGTGAACGCCACATGGACGTCATATGGTTGTTGTAAGAGGGTTGTAGGCATTTGGTTATAGTCATAACATAGCCCATTATCTTAATTATATATCTGCATGCATATGATTTGATATATATCTATATCTATAAATCACAAGTGAGAGGGATAGATGAGAATGAATCCACCTTTGATAATGTATCAGATGTATACATGGGTAGAGATAAATAGGGACAAGTTTAAATATACTTAGCTACATCCAATTTTAAGTCTATATCTTATCTAGATATGAATTAGTTATATAATATTTAATATAGCAAGTCTTAAATTTTTATTTAATACATACCTTTATCATTTTTTTAATAAATCTATTAATTAAAATTTTATTAATATAAAAATAAATTCAAATTACCAAAATAATCCTATAAAAATTAGGGTCCTCACAGGGTCAGGCCCCGAATAGCAACTACCACAAGGAAGCACAAGAGAAAAAATAAAACCAATAACTAAAATAAAGTGCAAGAAAAGAGGGCAAGGCCTGTGCCAAAACAGAGGCATACTTTCTGTTATTGAAATAGTAGGACACATCTACAACCAAACAAGGCCAAACAGTGTCGAACTATACTAAGACAGAGTACAGTCCACGGATTTGGTCAGACCAAAGGTATCTGCATCATAGTTTCGGTCCATAGCCTATCGTAACACAATGGTCCAATCCCACAATCAAACAAGGACAATGGTTGAATTATCGTGCCACGATAGTCCATGTCCCTAAACTACTTAGCAGATGGCAATACACAATCAAACATAATTTAATTAAACGAATAATCAATCCTATGGCTTGCTAGGTGATATCTGGGTAACTCCAGCAATACAATACAATTAGATACTCAAATAATGGGATATTGGCTCGATTTTAATAATATTAGTGACCGGATACTGCACTCCATTTGTGCGGATGATATACAGTATCCTGGTGGCCAGCCTTGTACCCCATGATTTAATATCTATGACGTGGCTGGCATGCACAATCTCGGAATCTCTTCCCTCCTAATGTTGCTACAACTTTTAGTTACCTAATTAACCCTATAATAATCTGCAATCTTATGTCGTGGTCACACAATTATCCTCCTAGATGTTGTACCTTGGTACGGGTATGCTAGGGATGAATCCACATTGGTTCTTACGGTTCCAATTCGGTCTCATTCTGAGCGTAATACAATAATCAATCAAGAAATCTAACCACGTTATTCTGACTAGCTATAGGATTTTTCGTGCAATTCTTATTTTATAGTACTAACAAGCATGTAACAGAATATACTTATAACATAATTAACACCGCAGTGTATATGTAGCACCTTGGTGCATGAGAAAGATGGTACATTAGTGCGTAATTATACATAGCACCTCGGTGCGATATCAAGGAGTATGATACAAGTAGTCAAGTCAGGATCTAGGGTCAATCAGTTCATCAAGTAAATTTTCTCTGCTCACATCATAGCATGGATATCGGGTCAGGTATACGGCCAGTGCTTCTACTATAAAGTTCTAGTTTGGACTATAATTCTATCGGTTACATTAAGAAGTTGTCATCATTCAGATAATAAGGAACAATATAAGTCTTTAATTCACTATAACATACAAGATCTCAAGATTTTGATAAAAATTCTAACTAATTGAAGAAAATGACAAAAATAAACAAAAATAGGCAAAAATAGTTTTTAAAAAAGGCAAAAATAACTTCTTTGCATACAAAACAGTCAAAAATGGCTTAAAATAGGCAAAAATAGCTTTTTCGTGCACAAAATAGTCAAAAATAGCAAATTTGTGCACTTTTGGGTCAAAATGGCCTACAAACGCAGTTTGGGTTCAAAAATGACTCATCCGCCCACTTTTTGGTCAAAAATAGCTCATGCGCACTTTTTGGTCAAAAATGGCCTATCCGTGCACTTTTGGGCCAAAAATGGCTCATCCGCGCACTTTTGGCTCAAAAATACTACAGCCGTACTTTTGGCTCAAAAATGGTTCATTGGCACACTTTTGTCTCAAAAAGGACCTATTGGCGCACTTTTGAGAAGAGAGAGGGGCTGATGTGCAATTTTACAGAGATGAGCGACTTCTTCGCAGTTGTACCCAGAAGGAGGAACTTCTTCGCAGTTTTACGCAAAGGGTTTTTGCACAGTTTTACGCCAGCACTATTCTTCTTCCTCATACGACAAAAAAAATTCTAAAACTTGTTTTGGCCATAAAAGCTTCCTTTTAAATCGAAATTCAACATTTCAAAAGCTAAAATTGTATAAAATTTAATTTCCTACAACATGGGATAATTAGTTTTCATAAATTCTAAGTTTTAAGAGATCAAATCCACGAAATTCATAAAACCCTAACTTTGTTACTTATATCTACTCCAAATTGTTCATCAAAATCGAAAATGACAAATACTAAAGTTGTAGAGGATAACTAGATACACATTATAAGCTAAAAATATGGAAAACAAATTAAATAAATAAAATATGTCAAAAATTATGGTTGCTCCATTTTGTGCAAGATGTAGTTGCCTTAAATGTTAGATAACCCTATCTCTAATATCTTCCAAAGAGAAGAAGGAAAACTAAAACTACTAGGTTAGATATAGGGTTTAGAGGCTAAAGAGTTTTGGGAAGGAGAAAGAAAGAGAAAGGAAATATAAAAGTGAATGAGAGGAGAGAGAAAAGTTACTATATATATACATGAGAAAAAAAAAGAGGGGCGTTCTAGTCATGCCATGAATTATGAACAAAATACTGGTCTCAAGGATAAAAGCAGGCAATATAAGTATTAAAATACATAAATCAGGAACATGATATGACAATTATTATTATAATATATACTATATTACTTCCCACTTGTTCACTTTTTTTTATCCTAACCGAACA